>JACEFZ010027343.1:720000-897500 GCA_014155875.1 Cepaea nemoralis | reverse complement strand
TTGCGTGAGTATCTGTTGTCCCATGTCTGGCTTATTGGTGTACAGACTGGTGGTTCCTCGCCGTGCAGGCAGATACTCTCCGACTTCGGAAGAATCAGCGATCCTACTACGTTAGCCAGGATCCCGAAAGGACCTGTTGCCCAGGACGCACGACTAGGGCGTGTTAGTAGGTCTTGGCCAGTATAGAACCTGGCCCTGGTGCCACGGAAACACCTCTGCTCGGGGCCCATAAGGGAAGCAAAGAATAGCAACACTGCAGCCTACCATGCATGTCGTAAGAGGCGACTAAGGAGGCGTGATGGTTCCGTCGCTCTGCTACTGAGTGAGTGCGTGGCGCGACACTGTGAGCTGTGAGTTTCGTGTGAAATGCTTTTGAATCTGCCCAAGGTTTTTTTGGAACGTGACTGCATGTTCGGAGCGATGGCAGCTGGCTATGTCCCAGAGTTGACCGGTTTTTGCCTTATGCAGAAATGCGTGGCTGCTGGGCTTCTGGTTGACTGCCACTGCCATCGACGATGAACTGTATTTTCGTGGACTGTGTGGGTGAACATCTAGGAAACATCCAGATAGGAAAATGACTGCCGATTCCATCAGAGATAAACTGGATGTTTCGTGGGGGACTATTGTGTTGACATTCTGGCGGCGGCATTATGCACAGTGTATCTGTGCGGGCTGTTGTTTGTCGAGACTCCTGTCTTTTCCACTTTTCACATTGGGTAGTGGGGAGCGTTTTATGTGATATTCACTGGCACAGGAACGGAGCATAATGGGGACGACCCGTTGCTGTGAAGTTGGAACCGTGACTAACTAACTAACTAACTAACTAACCCACTGATATAACAATTACTCTTTTCTATCTCACAAATGTCAATTATTGCCAGTTTAGGATCGTACTTTTACATATTCATAGTTTCTCTAGAATTGTTCATCTATTTTTTCCACCGAGTACAACAGTATTCTTGAAAGCTTCCGTACAACTAACTCCCATCTAGAAATCTATGCAAGTTGACAGCAGCCGATAACACTGCAGCGCTAGCTAGAGATAAAATGATTAGAAAACAGATGCCTGAAAGGTCAGTACCAAATAATTAGAAAATTGACTGTTGGCAGGTAGCAGTTTTGTTGCGTGAATTTCACTGAGAATGTCCCTCTCATATTTATCCTGGAAAGTAAACTGTGTTTGGCACAAGTGTTTGTGATTGTTACGCTAACTCACAGCTGACTTATTCCGATTTACCGGACAAGATAGTTCTTACCGTCACTGCACTAGTCCAGCAGTGTGTCGTGGAGGTTACAGCCTAAACGAGGTAAATATAACGCAAAATAACATTTACTTTTAAAACTCACATTGATTAGGGATAACCCCCCCCCCCCCCCCCCCCCCTTTAACCCAGAAAATGAGGACATTTACTTCGGAAAGACAATCAGGTCTTAGTCAGATATAGCTGAGATACAGTACGACAGTTGGCGGTTTTGCCTACTTTCTGTTGACGCCGAATAATGGGCGGCACTCACAAAACCCGGCACTCCATATTGCGACAACGGCTTCGGGCGGAGGAGCGCAATTGGGAGGGTACAAGCCTGACCCTAGTGCGAGGAAATACACCCTAAAGACTAAATGTTATGACAGGGTAGACCAAACCATAAGCCTTGGTCAGCCATTGGTCTAGGATCGAAGCTCCGACAAGCGGACAGTTAGAGTATTGTTTTGCTGATCCGGCAGCTTCGGCAGCCTGTCTTGTTCCAGACGTATTGGTGTTACCTTTCCTCTGAAGTAAACTTAGACAGATCAAGAGAGAGAGAGAGAGAGAGAGAGAGAGAGAGAGAGAGAGAGAGGGGGGGGGGGCGGAGGGAGAGAGAGAGAGAGAGAGAGAGAGAGAGAGAGAGAGAGAGGGGGGGGGGGGCGGAGGGAGAGAGATAGAGAGAGAGAGAGAGAGAGAGAGAGAGAGGGGGGGGGGCGGAGGGAGAGAGATAGAGAGAGAGAGAGAGAGAGAGAGAGAGAGAGAGGGGGTGGGGGGGCGGAGGGAGAGAGAGAGAGAGAGAGAGAGAGAGAGAGAGAGAGAGAGAGAGAGAGAGAGAGAGAGAGAGAGAGAGAGAGTATCATGCTGCATGGGCAACACATGGTCTTCTTCTTCTTCTTCTTCGTTCATCCGGAGTTTTTTTTTCGGACGTGATTGCGTTGTGCCTGTTTACAGCATAGCTGCGTTCTTGTGCCGTTAGGCCGACACATCCGACTTCTGCGGGCATTTGTTGACCGGGTTATCATTCCAGGACACATGGTCTATACATCCAGACTTTGTGTTATGGAGAGGTATAACTCCATTTTACAAAATATCGTCTGTCAAGACGGCAAGGCGCCAGTCAGTTTGAAAAATGGGAATTTTGAGGACGCTGTTTTCTGTGATAACAAAACACACCTTTACATTATCTTGTGGTTTTTAGAAATGATATTCCCCTTTAGGAAGAATTTATCACTTGTTATTATGATATGGTGGTGGTTAAAACACTATAACTGGCAAATTAATAACTGGTTAAATACTTTAATTGAACATCTCAGATTTCTTAAACTCACAGAATTCACTACTATTATTCTTAATTGGATTGTTTAACCATCTTAAACCTGTATAAAATGTTACAATTGAAAGATTTACGTATGATATACTTTAAAAATACTTTAATTTTTCTCAGGGTACTTTATTAGATTTAACTGCGTTATTTGATATGTTTTCGTTGGTGAAATGTTCATAAGTAAATCTGCAGTTTTGGATAAATGTGAAGGGACATGTTTAGAAAACATGAAACTGAAATAAGTACCTTAAATGAATCAACAGTAAAAGAATTTCTATCTGAAGACCACTGCACCTCCACTATTTAACACAAAAGTCTGTCAACAGTTGCACGATGTGATGGTGTCGATACGAGAAATTGAGCCATTACCATCAGTTCTGGGCAGGACTCTTTAATTCTGACATCGTCACCATAGGCACGAGGAAATCAGAAGCTGCCTCGTCCACCTTTGGCTCAAGAAGGTCAAGTTCGTTTCAGGAGAAAAAGACCACCCCTCTGCCTCCCTCCCGCCCATGATCCCGAGGTAGTGGATAAAACGATATAGTAGTCAACTCGCTGCAGAAGTCGGATGTGTCGGCCTAACGGTGCAAGAACGCAGCTCTGCTGTAAACAGGCACAACGCAATCACGTCCGAAAAAACAACAAAAAAACTCCGGATGAACACAGAAGCAGAGGAGGAGAATTCAATCGTAGTCCATGCACGAACTATTACTTCTAGTGCCTTGGACCGATTTTTGATTGGGGATTTTTTTTTTTTTTTTAAATTGTTGCGTATCCCTTACGGGACGTTGCAGTCAACACCAGCATTTTCAGCTGCTGTTGATGTACTAGGCAGGTGTTACGTTCAGTAGTTTGCCATTGCTTTCTGAACGACCGGCTCCCATACCAGCACGTTATAACACAACGCGACACGGTCTGTTGCACAAATCGGTCGCAGCTGAGCTTTGAACGCCTGGTACCCGACTCACGAACCGCGTTCGCAAGCCTTTAGATTTCCTTATTACCAATGCCATCGCGATCAGGCGAACCCACCTTCGACTTCACACGTACATGTAATCTATGTCCCCAAGTCAAGGACGAGAAGTCAACATTTTAGTCCAGCTGACAGATGTAAGAGTTGTTCCCGCTACCTCGTCATTAGCACACCGGAAGTTTAAGAACGAGCGATCTTATCCATTCGGCCATGCTGACCTCCGAAGACCAGTGATGAAAGGTTTCGTTGCTGGAGGGAGGGGTTGGGTCAGTCAGCACAGGGACGGACACATGATACCGGACACACCTTGACCATGGACATGCATGGGGCTGGACACAAGACACTGGAGATGCCTTGACCTTGGACATGAATGGGGCTGGACACAAGACATTGGAGATGCCTTGACCTTGGACATGCACGAGGCAGGGACACAAGACATTGAAAACACCTTGGCTTTGGGCATGCATGCACGAGGCAGGGACACAAGACATTGGAAACACCTTGGCTATGGGCATGCATGCTCGAGGCAGGGACACAAGACATTGGAAACACCTTGGCTATGGGCATTCACGAGGCAGGGACACAAGACATTGGAGACACCTTGGCTATGGGCATGCACGAGGCAGGGACACAAGACATTGGAAACACCTTGGCTATGGGCATGCACGAGGCAGGGACACAAGACATTGGAAACACCTTGGCTATGGGCATTCACGAGGCAGGAACACAAGACATTGGAGACACCTTGGCTATGGGCATGCACGAGGCAGGGACACAAGACATTGGAGACACCTTGGCTATGGGCATGCACGAGGCAGGGACACAAGACATTGGAGACACATTGGCCATCCCCAAATTATGGGTAAATGATGTCAATCGAAGGTATGGTCGACTAATTTGATAAATGAGCTCTCTTGTCCACCGAGTGTGTTTCTTATTTGGAGACACTTTCAAACATTCATCTAACAAGAATCCGACTGAGGCCACGGAATGTATTACGAAACTACTTGGAAAGGCTAACTTGTTCAATAAATCCAGGGAAGAAGTCAGATGTGACCACGGACACGCTCAAATTTCGCAGCTCTGCTGAAAACCGGCACAAGGCAATGAAAAAAACAAAACAAAAAAAAAACAAAAAAACACACACACGCACGCACGCACGCACACATACACACCCCCTATCAAACAGACGACGACGACGACGACGACGAAGAAGAAGAAGAAGAAGAAGAAGAAGAAGAAGAAGAAGAAGAAGAAGAAGAAGAAGAAGAAGAAGAAGAAGAAGAAGAAGAAGAAGAAGAAGAAGAAGAAGAAGAAGCAGCAGCAGCAGCAGCAGCAGAAGAAGAAGAAGAAGAAGAAGAAGAAGAAGAAGAAGAAGAAGAAGAAGAAGAAGAAGAAGAAGAAGAAGAAGAAGAAGAAGAAGAAGAAGAAGAAGAAGAGGAAGCAGAAGAAGAAGAAGAAGAAGAAGAAGAAGAAGAAGAAGAAGAAGAAGAAGAAGAAGAAGAAGAAGAAGAATCCCGAAATGCAGATTTGGAAATATACATTTAGCCACACATATTTAAATGATATCTGTTTGGCTAGGTGTCGTCACGTGACTGCTTGATTTCAGCAACGCGATGGCGTTGTGTGAAGACTGTGGGTGGGGAACTCAATAGCTTAGAGGCCCAACTTCAGAATGACATTGAGAGCCCATTTTCCTATACGTGTCTAGATAATGTCAAATACATATCTCTTAGATACACAAGCCTGCATAGCCCCCCCCCCCACTCACACCCCCCCCCCCCCCACACACACACACAAGCACCCACACGCGCGCGCATTCATACACACACGGCTGATTCATAGTCTATTATTTAAATTTAAAGGGGCTATAAAAGCACGAGGATCCGCTTCATGGCACCGGGTTTTATTCTTTATAGTTTGGTCTCTTTCCACAAAGCGTTCTTCCGAAAGCATCAAATACAACACGAATTCAGCAGCTCCAGCGACGATCCCCAGGAGTGTCGGAGAAAAATGCATTCGTGAGCCGAATGACATGAGTCTTGGAACGATCCTCCCGGCCTTCGGAGCGCGAGCTTAACCAAGCTTAACCACTTGGCCACAAAGATCCCATTTATCCCGAATACAGAAATATGACGGTGACAATAGGGCGATGCAATATAAATATGACGGTGACAATAGTGACGATGTAATAAAGATATGACGCTGACAATAGTGACTTTGTAATACAGAAATATGACGGTGACAATAGGGCGATGTAATATAAATATGACGGTGACAATAGTGACGATGTAATACAGAAATATGACGGTGACAATAGTGACGATGTAATACAGAAATATGACGGTGACAATAATGACGATGTAATAAAGATATGACGCTGACAATAGTGACTTTGTAATACAGAAATTTGATGCTGACAATAGTGAGGATGTAATAAAAATATGGCGGTGACAATGTTAAAATAAAAAATGTTTTGCATATCCTTTACAGGACATCGCTGTCAACATTAGCATCTTTCAGCTGACTGTTGATTTCTTGGCAAGATTACGCTCAGTAGTTTGCCATTGCTTTCTGAGCGGCCGGCTCACATACCCCGTAAGTTACCGACGCGATTCGAACCACTGCTGATTCTCACCGTTGTCGCGTTACTTACAGAGAAAAGTCGCTAACCTCTAGGCCAGGAAGCCGGCGGTGACAATAGTGACGATGTAATAAAGATATGACTGTGACAATAGTGACGATGTTATCAAAAAGTGGTTTCTTTAGGATATTTATTATAATAAGCGCGGCGATGAAAATTCGATTTCTTCACTCATTCGTGCATACATTTAGTTATGTATTTATTACGGGGAACTTCTGCAATCCCCCCCCCCCCCCCCAATCCTTAAAAGGTCTATTTAATGACATGTGTGTTAAAGTACAGTGTCCTTAAAATGTGTATGGCAATTATGCTGTTAATAATTCAAATTAAAATGCATATTAGGAGATGAAATGCCTCTAGTAGCAGCAGCAACAAAAACAGTAGTAATAGTAGTAGTAGCAGTAATGACAGACGTAATAATAGCAGTCATACCAGCAGCAACAACAACATTAGTAATAGTAGTAGCAGCAGCAACAACAACAGTAGTATTAGTTTGTTTGTGGTGTCGGTGGCGGTGGAGGTATAGGCATTAGTGGTGATGGTAGTAGTGGTGGTAATAGTAGTAGTATTTGTGGTGTTGGTGATGGTGATAGTAGTAGTATTAGTGGTGGTGATGGTGGTGGTGGTGGTGGTGGTGGTAGTAGTAGTAGTAGTAGTAGTAGTAGTAGTAGTAGTAGTAGTAGTAGTAGTAGTAGTAGTAGTAGTAGTAGTAATAGTAGTAGTAGCAGTAGTAGTAGTAGTTGTTGTTGTTGTTGCTGTTGTAGGAGAAGGAGGAAGAGCAGCAGCAGCAACATCAGTTATTACAAAAGCAAGTAAAGGACACTTTTTATACTTCATAGGCGTATTGGATATATTGTGCCCGCCCATATTTGTATACAACAATCAACATTAGATGGTTGATGTGATCAATCACAAGTAGCCTTTACTTCTCAAGGCATGTCATTGTACCAATTTTAAGCTTGTGTCTATCTGGGAGCTCAGGACAGTTTTAAAAATCTGCCTCGTTGTGAATTCGAACTCTTGATTACAGCGCCGACTGGCAAGCGTGCTGGCCACTGGGTTACCGCGGCTCCCTGTGGTAGTAGTTGTTATTATAGTAATAGTAGTCTGCAAGGTGTAGACTGCGCCTAGCCCTGCAGCCAGTAGGGTTAGGATCGGCTAGCCTCTCCCAGGAGGTGTGATAAGTGAAAATTAGTCCCATCCATTATGTGCCATGCCGATAAGCGTGGGCGGTCATGTTCTGCCATCTCACTCGAACACCAGAGTCGTGGATCAGCTCCGTGTTTCTGTCTCGACCATGCCATGTGGCCAAGCCATCCAGATATTTAATTCTTGGTCTTCCCCTTGGTCTGTTCCCTTCGATCTTACCAGTAGTCACCAAGTTTTCCAATTCATTTCTTCTCATAACATGCCCAAAAAATTTTGACTGTCTACGTCTAATGTCTCTAATCAGTTTATGATCTTCATTTGTTTCTTGAAGGACTTGTTTGTTGGTTTTCTATCTGTCCATAGTATTCTTTGCAATTTCCTCAGAAATCACATTTCCACAACCATCAGATGTTTTTCAGCTTGTCTGCTCATTGTCCATGTCTCACATCCATACAAAAGTACAGGTTCTATGTAGCACTTCAACACTCTTTTTCTCGTTTCAATTAATATCTGTTTATTGGTCAGTATGTTTTTCATCTGGCAAAAGGCTACCTTCGCCATGGCAATTCTTATTCTAATATCTTCAAGGCATCTCCCATCAGATGTTATGACTATTTCGAGATAGTTGTACCGATTCACTTGTTGAAGAATATTCCCATTTACTTGTATATTACATTGTGGTATTTCTTTCTTCCTAGTGACGACCATAATCTGTGTCTTCGTATCGAATTGATAATGAATTAGGTCAATATCAGCCTATTAAGAGAGGTGTGAGAAAGGTATGTGTAATGTCTCCAGATCTTTTTTCCCTGTACAGTGAACATATTTTCAGAAATATAGAAGATATGGAAGGAATCAACATTGGGGGGGGGGGGGGGGGGGGGGGGGGGGGGGGCGATACACCAATAACATTAGGTACGCAGATGATACAGTCTTGATTGCAGACAATGAATAGGACCTGCAAAATTTAGTAGATGCGGTTGTTGCACACAGTGAACAACTAGGGTTAGAATTAAATTAGTCGTCACTAAGATGAAAGAAATATCACAATGCAATATACGAAGTAAATGGAAATATTCTTAAACAAGTGAATTGGTACAATTATCTCGGAACAGTCATAACATATGATGGGAGATGCCTTGAAGAGATTAGAACAAACAAGAATCGCCATGGTGAAGGTAGCCTTTTGCAAAATGGAAAACATACTGACCAATAAAAAGATGTCAATTGCAACGAGAAAAAGAGTAAAATGCTACAAAGAACTTGTACTTTTGTATGGATGTGAAGTATGGATAATGAGCAAACAAGCTGAAAAATATATAATCTATTTGGAAATGTGGTTTCTTAGGAACATGCAAAAAATACCATGGATAGACAGAAAAACCAATGACCAAGTCCTATAAGAAACAAATGAAAACCATAAACTGATTAGAGAAATTAGACGTAGACATTCACAATATTTTGGACACGTTATAAGAAGAAATTCATTGTAGAACTTGATAACAACAGGCAAGACTGAGGGGAAAAGAACACCGGGAAGACAGAGAAGTAAACACCTTGATGGCTTGGCCACGTGGTATAGTCGAGACAAGAACACGGAGCTGATTCACGACTCTGGTGATCAAGTGAGATGGCGAAACATGACCGCCAACGCTCCCGGGCATGGTACATGATGATGATGAATGGTGGTAGTGATTATGGTGGTGATAGTAGTGGTAGGGGGAGTAGTAGTAGTAGTAGTAGTAGTAGTAGTAGTAGTAGTAGTAGCAGCAGCAGCAGCAGCAGCAGTAGTAGTAGTAGTAGTAGTAGTAGTAGTAGTAGTAGTAGTAGTAGTAGTAGTAGTATGAGTGCAGGGGACTTGTCTATTTAGTAGTAGTAGTAGTAGTAGTAGTAGTAGTAGTAGTAGTAGTAGTAGTAGTAGTAGTAGTAGTAGTAGTATAGTAGTAGTAGTAGTAGTAGTAGTTGTTGTTGTTGTTGTTGTAGTAGTGCCGGTCTCCTGGTCTAGGAGTTACACGACTTTCTTCGTAATCCCGTATACTCTCGTGAGTAACGTGACGTTGCGTGAGAATCGGTAGCGGTTCTCTCTGCTCCGGTAACTTATGGGGTATGTGAGCCGGTCGCTCAGAAAGCAATGGCAAACTACTGAGCGTAATCTTTTTAAGAAATCAACAATCAGCTGAAAGATGCTGAATGTTGACAGCGATGTCCTGTAAAGGATATATGAACAAAAAAACATGTAGTAGCAGTGGAGGTTGTGATTGTGGTGATGGTGGTGATGATTGTGGTGATGGTGGTAGTGATAGGGGAGTTCTCTCTGCTCCGGTAACTTATGGGGTATGTGAGCCGGTCGCTCAGAAAGCAATGGCAAACTACTGAGCGTAATCTTTTTAAGAAATCAACAATCAGCTGAAAGATGCTGATGTTGACAGCGATGTCCTGTAAAGGATATATGAACAAAAAAACATGTAGTAGCAGTGGAGGTTGTGATTGTGGTGATGGTGGTGATGATTGTGGTGATGGTGGTAGTGATAGGGGAGTAGTAGTAGTAATAGGAGTAGTAGCATGTAGTGGTAGTAGTAGTAGTAGTAATAATAATAATAGAAGTAGAAGTAGTAGCAACTGTTGCCGTGTTTGTTATTTTTGCTGTTGTTGTAACTGCAACAATACTAGTATGGTGGTTGTGGTAGTGGTAACATTGGTATTTGATGTTATTGTTGTCGTTGCAAAACTTAAAAATACTTTACTAAAGTATATTAGTATGTCAGCTATAAAAACGAGTATACCAGTATGTCAGCTATAGAAACAAGCCAAGCGTCTACGTTTCTTGAGGCGTGGCTCTCCAGACGAAAAAACACTAATAGAAAGAAAAACATGAGCAACCATCAAGTTATTGAGAAAACTTCAACACTGTAATAGCATTCTTAACTGCGATATCACCGCCTCTTTACCAAGAAGAAAATGTCGCCATGTCTAGGCCACAACGCAGAACTTTTATTGTGGGGGATTGATTTTCTGGGTGACATTTGTTAGTTTACACCTCAAGTACACAATGACAGAGGTATGCACATATAAACACCCACACAAACTACAGTATACAATTTCACACAAATACACATACACACACACACACACACACACACACACATCACACTCGTACACATACACCACACGCACACATCACACACGTACACGCACACACCCTGACACACACACGGACACGAACACACACAAACACGCACACTCACACTGGATATGCGTGTAGTGCTGAGGTTGTGTCGAGGCAAAATTGACACCGCAACAACGCGAGGAGACATTGTCTTACACAAACGTAACTAGTGTCGTTATACAGGAACATTACAAGGAGAAAATGCCACGGAACAATTTTATAAATGTAAATTGTGAATGCCACAATGATGCGTACATAGATAAGATAAAATTATCCGGATAAATGATAAATAAATACATATGTAGCAAGAACAAAAGACGATGTTTAAAAATAATACAAGATCTGAACGTGAAAAAAAAAAAAACTCGGAAACTGAAATACTTTGGCTATATTACAGGCCACAGTGGTTTGGAGAATAAAATAAAATACTTTGGTTATATTACACGCCACAGTGGCCTGGAGAATAAAATAAAATACTTTGGCTATATTACACGCCACAGTGGCTTGGAGAATAAAATAAAATACTTTGGCTATATTACACGCCACAATGGTTTGGAGAATAAAATAAAATACTTTGGCTATATTACACGCCACAGTGGCTTGGAGAATAAAATAAAATACTTTGGCAATATTACACGCCACATTGGTTTGGAGAATAAAATAAAAATTACTGGAAGGCATAATTCCTGGAGGTAGTAGCAGGGATCCACCGGCTCGCAGAAGAACACAGGGACAGTTGAAGATATCCTTGGGCATGAGGGTGCACGAGGAAGAGACACTGGATCGACGAGCCGTGCTAAGAGCGACGTTCTGCAATGGACGAACTATACGATGATAGAAATGTATATTTACGAGCATATGTTGAAATTGAAAGATGGAATGCGCGCACGTGTATTTATTAATTCTTTTGTCTATCTTGCCGGTAGAAAAAAAAAATCCATCAATCTCGCCGGGGATGGATGTCCTGGTTGTCCTGAGAGGGACAGCTGAGTGTAGCGGGGTGAGTGGCAGAATGGTGGGTTGGCTTTTCCGGAAGGGCCCCTGAACAGAGATGACAGGGAGATCGGGTCGTCTTGTTGTTGCACCAACCATACGCCGATGATGAAAACGAGAAAGCAAACGTAGAGGAGTACGGGCGGCTGACCGGGGGATGGGGGGGGGGGGGGGTGGAACAACCGGAGACTGCACTTGAATTCTCTACCTTTGCCTACATCGAGTCCTTATGCGGACTGGACATGACAGGGACCAGCCCCGGTGAGGACAACACAAGAAACAACCAGCACGTAGAAGTGCTGATAGAGAAAGAAACCAACAAACGAAAGTATGCGGAACTTAGTAGACCCGACCAAGGACCGGTCTTTATCAGGACCAACATAAGACAGAAAGGAAATTATCAGGCAGCACAAAAACAACCTTATCGGACAAACAGAGCGGATTCAATAAAACCAGCATGAATTAGGACTAACAGTCCACACAACCACGGATCTCATCAATAACCAAAGCTAAGGAGGCAGGTTGAACCAGACCGAATTTGAACGTTTTTTTTTTTTTTTTGAAAATTGGAATTGGAATTGGAAATCTTGCCGGCTCTGTGGCGAAGGTGTTACGGACGCGGTTCATGATCCCGCATACCCACGTTCGAAACACAGCTGCACGCGATTTGGCACCAGACCGCGTTGCGTTGGTTTTTTTTTTTTTAACGAAAAAGTATGGATGCCGGTCGTTCAAAAAGCAATGTCAAACTACCGAACGTAAACTTGCCAAGAGATCACAACAGAAAAAATTATGGTGGTGACTGCAACGTCCTGTGAAGGATATGTAACAAACTTTTGTTTGTTTGTTTTGTCTATCTTATCTATTCTTTTGTCTTATCTTGTTCCATTTATTGAGCGAAATGTTTGGGTATTTATTTTTCCCCTGACATGTCCGGGTATTTATTGTTGACTGAAATGTGCAGGTGTTTATTTAAACCGAGGCTGTGGCGATAGGGTTGCCACATCAATTCGCTATCCTGCATAAGTTGTTCGAAACACAGCTGCAGCGATATGGAAGCAGACTGTCCATCGCTGGTTTTCATACAATGGTATTAGTGCCAGTCGTTCAGAAAGCTATGGCGAACTATTGAATGTTAACTTGCCTAGAAATCACAAACAGCCAAAACATGCTGAGGTTGACTGCGACATCCTGTAAAGAATATGCAACTAACTGTTTATTTAACCGCGCACGTGTTTATTTTCCATTCAAATGTCCACCAATGGGACGGGTATGCTATCTGCCATATTTTCATTCACGCTTTATTTCTATTCCATTATTTTAGGGTCCATAGCCTGTCTCATCACCGAGTCAGCCAGAATTAATTTGATATGAATTTGAGTTTCGATATTAATTTGAATGTGATTGTTGTCCAAAGACGTAAAGATTGCATCATGCTTCAGTCGCCGCATGATTGTTTAGCCACGCCTATCTATCACGTGATGATAGCTGTAGCAGACTTTCACGACCTTGGATGAAGTTGGCGTTTTTTGTTTTTTTAAACACAAGCTGGCTTTCTCGTTCATGGAGGGTAGAGATGAGAGAGAGAGAGAGAGAGAGAGAGAGAGAGAGAGAGAGAGAGAGAGAGAGAGAGAGAGAGAGAGAGAGAGAGAGAGAGAAAAGACACTTGAGAAAATGATCACTAGAGATTAGTAAGTAGGAAAGTAAAAGAGTCAGAAAAAGCGAGATACACATCGAGGAAGAGTGGCAGAGCAGGTTTTTGTGCACAGAAGAGAACTGAAGAAAGCACGCATGTGCCTGTGAAAGTGTAAGTGTGAAAGTTTATGCGAAAAGGTGGGAAAGAAAGTGAGACAAAAATTGTGTGTATGAGATGAACAGAGACAGAGAGTGAGCAATTGTGAGAAAGTGACAGAAAGCATATGGACAGACAGACAGCCAGCAGACAGACAGACAGACAGACAGACAGACAGACAGACAGTCAGACAGGACAGACAGACAGACAGACAGACAGACAGACAGACAGACAGACAGACAGACAGACAGACGGACAGAGAGAGACAGACAGACAGACAGACAGACAGACAGACAGAGAGTGAGACAGACAGAGAAAGAGACAGAGATAGAGAGAGGGAGACACAGAGAGAGAGAGGAAGAGAGAGAGAGAGAGAGAGAGAGAGAGAGAGAGAGAGAGAGAGAGAGAGAAAGGAGGATTATGGGAATTAGACGGAACGAACGAAATGATTGACTTAGAGAAAATGGGAGAAGACGTTTGTGTGTAAACTAGTAAGCACCAAATCCGAAAACTCACACTGTGCCAACGGCTTCGGGCGGAGGAGACAATTGGGAGGGTACTCGCCCTAACCTTGTGCGAGGAAATGCAACATACAGACTAAATGTCATGATAGGGCAGACCAGCCTCTAAGCCTTGGTCAGCAACTGGTCTAGGATGGAAGCTCGGAAAGGCGCACAATTAGAGCATTGCTTTGCGGATCCGTCAGCTTCTTCACCTTGTCGTGTTCCAGACGTACTGGTGTTACCTTTCCTCTGGAGTAAATCAGACAGACCGAGAGAGGGATCATGCTGCATGGGCAACACATGATCTAAATTCAGCACAGGATCTGTGCTATGGAGAGGTATAACTCCATTTTACAAAATATCGTCTGCCAAGACGTCAACGGGGCCAGTCGGTCAAACTAGTGAGAGAATGAGAGAGAGAGAGAGAGAGAGAGAGAGAGAGAGAGAGAGAGAGAGAGAGAGAGAGAGAGAGAGAGAGAGAGAGAGCATACGTGTGCAATACATTTTGAGAATATACTAGATATGAACGAGTGAGAGCGTATGGACGAGTACACGATTTGGGGATTAACACCATATATATTGACTATTTAATCATTATATGTCCTCTACGCGCTCATCTTATAAGTGTTAACCAGTACCCACATACTGAATAACTTCACAAAGGTTGCACTAGTTGATCAATGATTGCGCCATTTTGTTATCTAGATCAGGGCGTCTCAAACTCTCCACCTCTTCCACTCCTTTTTCCCTGACCTAGATTGATCAGACGACGTTTTCCACGACGCCTTCCCCATCCCCCTCCCTCGCTGTTATACAATCATCAATAGGTGCTAAGATGGTATAGAACAACCTTTCTCAACCGGTGGTGAATTCCCTCTCTAGGCGGGAATTTTAAGGTTTCCGGGGGAGGAGGAGGGGGGGAGGGGGGGAATTAAGATTATTTTAAGATCGCGTTAATACAAGTACCGATTAATTGAAATTGTTTTTCCCAAACATACTTTACGGTTCTGTACTTCTCGCTCTTCTGAAATTCGTTTTATAACGTAAGTAGACCTACAAATCACGTTTTATGTAGATGTCTAGACTTGTTCTAGTATGTGTTATTAAATTTAGCTTCCACTTTTACGTATACTGTGTAAAAAAAAAAAGGGGGGGGGGGGATGGGGAGATTTTTGCGGGGGAAGTACGAAAGGGGGGCAATGACATCCTGAACATATGATGAAGGGGTGCATGGGCCAAAAAAGGTCGAGGACCACTGGTCTAGAACTACGCTGCTTCAGCTGAATGTCAATTATAGTGCCCCGCCTTCTTCTCTAGTTAAGTCAACGTGTCTGTGTGGGCGTTTATGTGTGTGTGTGTGTGTGTGTGTATTTGTGTGTGTTTGTGTGTGTGTGTGTAATAATGTGTGTTACAGACAGACAGACAGACAGACAGACGGACGGACGGACGGGCGGACAGACAGACAGATATATGTAGATTTCTGTGTAAGAGAGAGTCACCCTATCTGTGTAGGTGTCTACGTCAGAATAAGTCGAGAGAGAGAGAGAGAGAGAGAGAGAGAGAGAGAGAGAGAGAGAGAGAGAGAGAGAGAGAGAGAGAGAGAGAGAGAGAGAGAGAGAGAGAGAGAGAGAGAGAGAGAGAGAGAGAGAGACGTGCCGATGAGGTATATCCACATGTCTTGTGTGATTGTAATTGTGTTTGATGTAACTGGATCGGGTAGTTTAATCTCCCTGCCGTGTCCTGGTAGTATTTCCGTCGATTTATAAACTGGCTTAGAGAAGATTATAAAAGACAGCTGTGAATGGCAGTGCCTTAAACCAAAGTGTCATTGATTGCCAACTTTATGAAAGAATAGATAAAGGTATTTCATTTAATTTTTGTTTTACTATTTTCTTTATGTTCTAAAGAAGCAAAGATCCGGTTTAAATGTAGCATTTCGAAAACAACACTGATAGATTACAAATAGATCAAATCAAATGCATAATACATCCATCAACTGAGAAGGTTGTGAAATTCAACATATTAGGATGACATAGTCAGGTGAAACAGATAGACCCAGACAAGGACATAAGAGGCATACACTGTGCAAATCCAGAGTGGAGAGGGGGTGTGAAAATAGATCTACAAGAGATGAATATCGAGGTGTAGAGAGACATGAAAGTGGATGGTAACAGGTTGTGTTTGTAATGATAGAAATAGAAGAAAGAAGAAGAAGAAGAAGAAGAAGAAGAAGAAGAAGAAGAAGAAGAAGAAGAAGAAGAAGAAGAAGAAGAAGAAGAAGAAGCAGGAGGAGGAAGAGGAGGAGGAGGAGGAGACGAAGAAGAAGAAGAAGAAGAAGAAGAAGAAGAAGAAGAAGAAGAAGAAGAAGAAGAAGAAGAAGAAGAAGAAGAAGAAGAAGAACGAACTTTATTTTCAAAGGGTAACAAATTGGGCACGCACGCCCATCTTACATTCGGCCCTTCCAATCACTCATCTTTCGTTTATCAATAGTGCATGATACATTCACATATGGTAACAAAACAAAAACATTGTCAAATGAATGTTGTAAACATAAATAATGCATATTAATATGTTATGAGACAGGCAGACATATGTACACACGCACATTCGTCAAAACACACATACCAGTATACATACTTACATAATTTGCACAAACTTACAGTTTTACACTCACTAGATAACACACAAATACTACACACTCCCTCGCATATACATATACTCAATCACAATTGCAAACTCAATTACAAATGTTTACACACACACACACACACACACACACACACACACACACACACACACATACACACACACTCAACCACCCAAACATCCCCAATCCACCCACCAACATACACACACACACACCCACCAACCTACACATCCTCCATACACACACACACACACATCCCCACGCACCGACATATCCCCCGCCCACCCAACTATCCCCACCCACCCACACATCCCCAACCCATACACAAATCCCCCACCCACACACCCATCCCCAGACCCACACACACACCCACCCACACATTCCCCACCCACACATCAACACACACATGTCCAACCCACCCACACGCCCAAATCCCCCAACCACCGAACCAAACACACATCCCCCACCCACACGCGAAGACGAAGAAGAAGAAGATGAGGAAGAAGAAGAAGAAGAAGAAGAAGAAGAAGAAGAAGAAGAAGAAGAAGAAGAAGAAGAAGAAGAAGAAGAAGAAGAAGAAGAAGAAGAAGAATCGCACAACCGATGCCTTGTCTGGATTTTTAAAGGCCCCTGCGTCCCTGCACCACTCTGTCACCCTGTTTACTTTTTTTTTTCGCATATCCTATTACAGGACATCGCTGTCAACACTAGCATTTTATCGCTGTTGTTGATTTCTTGGCAAGTTTAAGCTCAGTAGTTTGCCATTTGCCGCCACCTGTAAATCTGCACCTTTCTTTGCCCTGTCTGTACACCAGCACATCATCTGCAGATGTTAAGATTCTACCAACACCAAAGTCTCAATAGCTGCGACTTTGCTGGTGTAGACATTAAAGAGTACTGGGGACAAGGCAGAACCCTGTGGCAACCCAGGTGTAATCGTACAGGGATCAGAAGTCCAGGAACTCATGCGCAGTCCAACCGTACGCTGATAAAGGACTGCTGCAACCCATCTGACAAGGCAACCCATCTGACAAGGCAACCCATCTGACAAGGCAACCCATCTGACAAGGCAACCCATCTGACAAGGGTATACCTCCATGTCCAACAGAGTGTATATCAACCGATCTTACCTAACCTTCTTATACGCATTCTCCAGGCCAAGAGCTACCGCAGTTGTCTCTTGTTCATCCTGGAAGTCCTCATAGATGTCAATTGTGCTGCACTGACACAAACCCGCAAGGCAACGTTGCCGGGCCAGGGTGCTCCTTAACCTCACAACCGTCATTTCCGCCCCTGTTAAAAATAACTGGAAACCGATAGTTTATAGGTCATGGTGAAGTCTAGTCTGGTGGGGGAATAGAGACTGTATTGATTAACAATGTAACTAGTCCTAATGCATTCCGTTATGGCGGTTTAATTGAAAGTCGTGCCGGACTACCGGTTTTTGTGAGGATTTTGTTGTAGGTATAATCACTCATTGTGCAATTAAATACCATCATTATGTGCCTTGCCGATAATCGAGGGTGGTCAAAGTTTGCCTTCCTATAGTCTGTTTACTTTTGTCTGCCCCGATACAAAATTCTATATCTCAGTAACCAATTGAGGGAAAATTAAGAGATTTAGCATATAACCTTATCATTATGACCACCGCAAAAAAAATGTTTTTGTTCTAGAAATTGTACAGCAGATTTCAATGTTTGTTTATATGCGGTATGTAATTTACGGGTCAAAGATTAAGTCCATAATTTTAAATGTATTACACCTTCACCCAGACACATCCGCGCTTTAAAAAAAAAAGTTATCTCGTGGTTCACGTTATGGCACCAACGGCACGCAGTTAAATGGAACTGTTCAGAGGTGTCGTCAATGTGGGTTTTTTCATGAAATGTAATTATATAAATAAATGTATAAATAAATCTTACCATCAATATAATATTAATAGTTAATATTTGAATGTGTGAATAATGTTCACTGGGATTGAATGTGAAATTTTGTACACTTAAAAGCATCACAATGAAGTTGTACATACATTTTTGTCAAGAAGGTGGATCGCAGGAAACTGTTTCATACTGTTAAAAATCCCGAAAAAAGAACAGTGCATGCATTGGGTTTAAGTAAACAGTCATTTCGTCGATGGGTGCAAGAATCTGGAATGAAACCAACACGCGATAAGCAAACGAACGGTAGGTAGAAAGGCAATTGTAGACAGCTTTGACAAGGATGTCATAAGGCGAACTATTATAAAAATGCTGGATGCCGAAGAAACAGTGACTGTAAGAAAACTTAGGGTTTGGTTGAGAAAGAACAATAACATAGAGCTATCCAAAACAACTTTGTGTGCAATTATAAGGGCATTAGGCTTCACTTTTAGAAAGTACAAGGGAGGTAGAAATATCCTTTGCAAGCAACCGCATTGAAGAGCCATGAGAAGCAGATACCTACGTGAAATAAGAGAAATGCGCAAAGAAAATTGTGACATAGTGTATTTGGATGAGACGTAGACATGTCTGCGCACCATACACGTGAAAAGGAATGGCAATCAGTGGATGGAAAGATAAAGCGATTTGTCCCCAGTAGTAAAGGACGGCGTTTGGTCATAGCCTATGCTGGTAGTACTCATAATGGCTTACTACAGAATGCTGGACTCGTGTTCGTATCAAAGCATACAGATAATAGGGACTAACATAATCAGATGAATGGTAATGTATTTAGAGATTGGCTCGAGAATACAGTACTTCCATCCCTTGATAGGCCGTCTTGTCTAATCATGGACAATGCATCATATCACAATGTTGTTGCCCAAGAAGACAAAATACTCACGGCATCGAGCACAAAGGAAGCAATACAGATATGGCTCCGAAGGGAAAATAAACCATTTCCAGAAACATATTTCAAGCTACAGTTGTTGTCCCTTGTAAAGCAGGCGCAAAAAAGCAAGAAATATCAAATCGACAAGTTGATAGAAGAGCATGGCCATAGGTGCTTGAGACTTCCACGGTACCATTCTCATTTAAAACCTATAGAACTTGTGTGGGCTAAAATTAAAGGACAGGTGGAAGCTGACAATACTACATTCAAATTGTCTGACGTCAAGATACTAACCCAGTCCGAGCTATTAAATACTGATAAACGTTATTGGAAAAAAATGCAAGGACCATGTGTTGAAAGAGGAAGAGGACTATTGGAGAAAGGATGGATTGAATTTTATGCAACCGAGAGCAGTAATCAACCTATTGGAATCGTCCGACACAGATTAAGGTCTGGGAAGATCGCAGACCTTAATCCACGTGCACACTTACTGGGATATTTTGCTCCAACTATTCAGACGAATTGCAGGCCCTAAACATTACAGCTTCAGCACAATGTCAATGGCAACAGTTTGCATTCCACAATGATGGATTTTCAATTCCGCAAGCCTCAGCGGTGACAAACAACTGGTATTGAAAAAAAAAAGAAAACACACACACACACACACTAAACGCATTGAATACCAACAGAAGAGTAATATTGCGGTGGAAACTGACATATTGTGGCATAACAAGAAACGTGAGAGCAAACATGTTGTCAAATTAGAGGACAACACACGTACATACTAATCAATCTATAAACTTCAATGAAAAGAGGACCGACATCTTGGTCGTTAAAAAGAAAGCCCAATACAGAGACACTGGCAACTATATTCATAGTGCAAAACGGGTAATCATGTTCCGTCTCTGAACGGCAAACTAGCAGAGTAGACAATCTTTCACGAAGACTCAAAGCGGGTCTGTCACCCATGTGTACGTGTGAACAAACTATACAGACAGCTGAACAGATCCTTAAAAATTGACACATGATGACTAAATTGCGGTATCATTTCTGGTCACTCCATACGCACATTAACGCACAGCTATTTGGAAGCTTTTACGAACTCAATATAAAAAGCTAAATGCATCCTAGTAACATGACTCCTTGTGTACACATTATTAACCAGCAGCTGAAGAAACAAGAAAGAAATTAAAAATAAGGTAAGCAATATACTCCTTCTACTTTCCTGTCAATTTACACATTATTTACCCCATGCCTCTGTAAATTCTCTGTCTTCACTAATATTACACATTGCACCCCTCTCGGGAGTCTCCGTGGTGAAGTAGTCAAGCCATCTGACTCGGGCTCCGAAGGTTGTATGTTCGATTCAGGGCCGCGTCCTTCATTTCACGAGTGCATTTTTCGGAGACTCCCAAGGGTCGTCGCTGGAGCTACGGAGTTCGTGCTCTGTGCGACGCTTTCCGCGCTGCGGAAAGAGACTGAGCCGTATGGGATAAAAACCCGGTGCAATACAGTCGACCCTGTCGACTTTTAAACTTTTTTTTTTTTAAATTGCACCCACTCCCATACGAATCTGGCTACGCCTTATACTTGTGTCGTTACCCGAAATGACGTGCTTTACTGTAAGACTAGTTGTTTAGCGTGAATTCACTACATTTTTGCCAAAACATCAAAGAAATCTCGCCGCCTTCGATGAATTAAGTTGCCTTTGGACCTATCAAAGACATATTCCTTGGGTGGGGATAAATATCAGACGACAGGAAAACTTTCATAATGATGCAATAGACAGTTTTCATAAAAATTTATCGTGAATAAAGGCATTCATTTCTGAACAGACTATACACGAACATCAGTCTTGGATCAGGTCTGTGTTCTTGTACTGATTATGGCATGTAGTCAAGTCATCCAGGTAAAGGGTGTATATTTAATGACTGTGCAGTGTTTGAAAATATTGCCATTCCAAGTTTTGTATTTGCCTATTGTAGAGTTCATGCAACACAATGCAACGTAAAAGGTAAATACAAAACTTGGAATGGCACTATTTTCAAAACCTGCACAGGCACTAAAAATAGACGCTGTATTTATCTCTCTGCATTAATATTGCTCTGTTCCCACCAATTTTGCCAGTTGTCACCAAGTGTTTTAGTTTATTCTACATCGTAACGTGCCTAAAATTGCTTGACTGTCTGCGTTTAACTTCACTAATCAATTTACGGTTTTCATGTGCTTCTTTAGAACTTTCTCATTCGTTGCTCTGTCTGTCCAATGTATTCTTTGCATTTTCCTCTTAAACGGAATTTCCACTGTCATTAGATGTTTCTCAGCTTCTTTATTGTCCACGCTTGATGTCACTATAACAGTATAGGTTCTAAATAGCAATTCAACACTTTTTATCACTGCAGTTGGCACCATATTTATTGGTGAATATGTTTTCCATCTTTCAAAAGGTCATCTTTGTCATAGTGACTCTTTTACTATTCTCTGTAGTATACATCTTGCAAACCGCCACATCGCTGTTTAAATTCCCCCGCACTACCCTCCAGTTAGCAACATCGCCAACAACCACCACAATCAGAATCAAATTCAAATTTAAAAAATGAACGAATTAGTGCCTATAGTTTAAGAAGAAAGATGAAATTTACAGCATCTTAATTTGAAAAAAAGAGCGCTGATTCGAAAAGGGAACGACAATAATTTAAATATAGCCGAAAAGGAGCTCAGCTATCGGTCACGACCCGGAATTACGTCAGAGCCCAATCGAGGAAAGGCAGGAAAAACACAACAAATGAGAATCTTTAAATACGGAGTGAAGACCGGCCGAAGTGCAGTGTGTGTAAAACGAAAAAACCTTCAGCAATCGCCCAACAGGAGAACGTCCACTGGAACTGACGGCGTGGTGTTCTCTACTCAACAATCTATCTGAAGTTTAGCCAACCCCAATAGAGGAAAAGAGAGAGAAATGTCAGCCTATTAAGCAGCCAGCGAACTAGGAAAGCAAAGTCCTAGTCTGCAGCCTGAACTCTGATGACATTATGCTTGAAGAAGACATTCAACTATGATGAAGGTAGTGGTTAGATCCATCCAGAACCAGATATGACTCTTGATTGGGGAACCTGGCTGGAGCGATGCAAGAAGACTATTCTGAAAGAAAGTACCAGCTAGAGCTTCATCTAACCGCTTAGGACAGGTAAACCAGTATCGCCATAAATAAAACAGGGGACCTTTACTTTGGACCTGTGATTTGAGAGGCTAATCGACTATCATCCTACCTGGACCAGATCAACACTCACTCTGAGAACTCAATATATTTATTTTCATTGAACATTGTTTACAAATTGGTTCCATAGACCCTGGAGTGGATAGACTTAAGTTTACGACAAGTCCTTATACCTAATATAACTCAACTGATATATATATATATATATATATATATATATATATATATATATATATATATATATATATATATATATATATATATATATATATATATATATATAATCCACTGGGAAATTGAGGTTGATGTTGGTGTTTTTTAATTTAAAGTGAATATTTGGGGCATTAAAGTATTTTATATATCTTTGCTAATCCACACGCAAAAATCAGGCAAAAGATCGTGCGTGCATTCGCACTGCGAGCGCTAACAAGTCAAGTCGCATTATTCTGTCAAGAAGCCTGATCAGCGGGAAAATGTCACGTTGAAAGTCCAACAACAAGAAACACGCTGTTGCCAAGATGTGCAGCGTGGGAGCCGACAACAAGAAGAAGAACGTCGAGAGCCCACCTGCTAGCTGCATCAAAGAGCCTGATACTACAGTTATTACTGAAGCTACTACGAGGGAGAAGATTGACAGCCCAACACAGTCAAGAACCAAGACAGCAGAGAAGAAGGAGGAGAAAGACACCAGAGTCGGAAACACCGACTCAAAAACAGTCCGATGGGTTGTCAAGCGGATTCCTGTGGAGCTGACAGATGAAGAAATCCTGAAGCAGCTACGTGAAGAGAATCTTCACATCCGATTCTTGAAGGCGGAGCGGCTTCTCACCTACTCCAAGATACCTACAACCTTGGCAGTAGTGACGTCGGAGGGCAGTGAAATGCCGATCACAGTATCATTCACAAGAAAACTCAACAGCCAGAGAGATTCATCCCAAGAGTCAATCAATGTTCAAGATGCCAGAGGGCCGGCCACAGCAGAGCTACGTGTCGCAGTAAGACGGAGATATGCCGATACTGCGCCGATCACCACGCCTTCAAGGAGTGTCCGCTGGCCAAGCTGGACACGGACTTCAGAGCCCCTAACAACAAAAGAAAGTGCGCCAACTGCCAGGGCAAGCATGGAGCAAGATACTTGGGCTGTCCGTACCTGCAGAGACACAGAGACGTCTTAAAGATCGCCATCATCACAAAGACTCCATTCAAGGAAGCAATGCAGAGGGGCGAGACAGCCACGGGTATAGCACAAGCCGAAAGAGATCAACTTCAAAAACAGATAGACGAGTTGAAGAGACAAGTCAAGGCACTGCTAACGCCGACCCCGAATAACGACAACGAAAAACTACTGGCGGAAATGAAGGAGATACAGCAAAACATCAAGCAAGAAGTAGAACATATGGCACTGATTAAGAAGGAGAATGAAGAGATTCTACGAAACATCAAAGCGGAGAGAGAAATGCTAAAAAGAGAACTAACCCAAAGAAAACCAGCTGAAGCCAAGGAAACGATCACAGAACAGCCGCAAGATGAAACCCAACAAAAGGCCGATACGATACAGAACTTCTTCGGGCCACCTGGGTCCAAGAGGAAACCAGTATACCATGAGACCACTGGAGAAATCATAGGGTCGGAGAGTGACGGCGGCACAGAGTACCCTGCTCCAATGACAAGGGAGGAATTTCAAGCGTTGGGCAGAATGAATAAAGTTGAGCTAGCAGAATGGGAGAGGAAAGAAGAAAGCAGATCACTCGAAATGGACAAGAGGCGCGAAAGAATCAACAGGGAGAGGAAAGAGATATTGCGCAAACAAGAAATGGAAACCGCCGAGAAGCTCCTACGTAAAATACACAAAAAGGAAGGCAACAAAACAAATAAAAAGTCCTTTTAAGGACTGCAACCTTCCACGCCAGAGGAACCAGCAGCCTTCACCAACAACAGACACCACCAGAGGAGACAGGTCCTTCAAAGGACTGCAGCCAATCAAGCCAGACGAGCCAGGAGCCTGCACCAATAAAGAAAACCACAAGAGAAAACATGCACAAAGGACAGCCGCCGACCGATCCCACTGCTGACGTCACAGACACAAACGCTACATAACCAGTCCGAGATAGGACTCACAAGACAAGAATTAGGGTGAATAAACGCACAAAAACCACGGACCTCAACAATAACCACAGCTGATGAAGCAGGTTAGACGAGGCCGAATTTGGAATTTTTGTTTTTGAAAATTGGAATTGGAATTGGCAAAAATCAGTATAGTGCACTAAAAGTAATAGCACGTGTATGGACAACGCTTGAGTTTAAAGTGAAAGAACGGGAAAATAAAAAAGACGCCGTAAATAAAATATTGCAATATTTTATCTGTGGCGTGTATGTTTAAACCCCTTCAGGGAATACAATGTTTTGTATTTGGTTTTCGAAAGAAACGTGCAGCACAAGAAACAGTATTGTTTGTGAGAGCATTGGTAAAAGTATATAGATATGTCGGCCAAAAAGAGTATTATCGTATTAAGATATTACCGTATTAAGATATAGTATAATATTAGCGCACGAGACAGAAATACGGCTAAAAACCCACAAAAACCACGGATCTCAACAATAACCATCGCTGAGGAAGCAGGTTGAACGAGACCGAATTCGGAATTTTTGTTTTTGAAAATTGGAATTGGAATTGGGAAAGAGTATTTATCTATGTTTCATAGACTGTATCTTCCTTCCCAAATAGATCGGATGTCAAGCCTATTCAGATAAGGGCAAGAAAATAGGAGGCTCCTTGTGCTGCAGGTTGTGCACATTATTAATCCTTGGGTAGTTGAATACCGAGCAGTTAGTTGCATATCCTTTACAGGATGTGGCAGTCAACCCCGGTATTTTTTGGCTGTTTGTGATTTCTCGGAAAGTTTACATTCAGTGGTTTGCCATTGCTTTCTGAACGATGGCACTTATACCTTTGTATTGGAACCAACGAAAGACGGTCTGCTTCGATTCACCCGCAGCTGCCTTTCAAACTCGGTATGCGAGATTACGAACTGCATTCGTCAACCCTTCACCACAGAGCAGGTGGTACCGAGCAGACCCAGGCTAAATTAGAATACTAACCCATACACGAATATTTCTAGCGTGTGTGGTTCTAGTATGTGAATGTGATTCTGGTATGTGCATTGTGTTCTTGTGTATGCATGTGTGGTTCTGGTATATGTATGGGTGGTTATGGTATATGTATGGGTGGTTCAGGTGTGTGTATACACAGACACACACACACACACACACACACACACACACATATATATATAATATATATATATATATATATATATATATATATATATATATATATATAGATGTGTGTGTGTATGTGTGGTTCTGGTATGTGTATGTGTGGTTCTGGTATATGTATGGGTGGTTCTGGTATATGTATGTTTGGTTCTGGTATATGTATGTTTGGTTCTGGTATATGTATGTGTGGTTCTGGTATATGTATGTGTGGTTCTGGTATATGTATGTGTGGTTCTGGTATATGTATGGGTGGTTCTGGTATATGTATGTGTGGTTCTGGTATATGTATGTGTGGTTCTGGTATATGTATGTGTGGTTCTGGTATATGTATGTGTGGTTCTGGTATATGTATGGGTGGTTCTGGTATATGTATGTGTGGTTCTGGTATATGTATGGGTGGTTCTGGTATATGTATAGGTGGTTCTGGTATATGTATGGGTGGTTCTGGTATATGTATGGGTGGTTCTGGTATATGTATGGGTGGTTCTGGTATATGTATGCGTGGTTCTGGTATATGTATGTGTGGTTCTGGTATATGTATGTTTGGTTCTGGTATATGTATGTGTGGTTCTGGTATATGTATGAGTTGTTCTGGTATATGTATGGGTGGTTCTGGTATATGTATGTGTGGTTCTGGTATATGTATGGGTGGTTCTGGTATATTATGGGTGGTTCTGGTATATGTATGGGTGGTTCTGGTATATGTATGTGTGGTTCTGGTATATGTATGGGTGGTTCTGGTATATGTATGGGTGGTTCTGGTATATGTATGTGTGTTTCTAGTATTTGTATGTGGTTCTGGTATATGTATGGGTGGTTCTGGTATATGTATGTGTGGTTCTGGTATATGTATGGGTGGTTCTGGTATATGTATGGGTGGTTCTGGTATATGTATGGATGGTTCTGGTATATGTATGGGTGGTTCTGGTATATGTATGGGTGGTTCTGGTATATGTATGGGTGGTTCTGGTATATACATTGTTGTTCTTGTATATGTATGTGTGGTTCTGGAATATGTGTATGTGTATGTGTATGTGTGGTTCTGGTATATGTATGTTTGGTTCTGGTATATGTATGTTTGGTTCTGGTATTGTTGTGTGGTTCTGGTATATGTATGGGTGGTTCTGGTATATGTATGTGTGGTTCTGGTATATTAGTGTGGTTCTGGTATATGCATTGTTGTTCTTGTATATGTATTTGTGGTTTTTGGGATATGTATGTGTGGTTCTGGTATATGTATGGGTGGTTCTGGTATATGTATGTGTGGTTTTTTGGTATATGTTGGGTGGTTCTGGTATATGTATGGATGGTTCTGGGATATGTATGGGTGATTCTGGTATTGTATGGGGGGTTCTGGTATATGTATGGGTGGTTCTGGTATATATTGTTTTCTTGTATATGTATGTGTGGTTCTGGAATATGTGTATGTGGGTTGTTATGTGTGGTTCTGGTATATGTATGTTTGGTTCTGGTATATGTAGTTTGGTTCTGGTATATGTATGTGTGGTTCTGGTATATGTATGGGTGGTTCTGGTATATGTATGTGTGGTTCGGTATATGTATTTTGGTTCTGGTATATGCATTGTTGTTCTTGTATATGTATGTGTGGTTCTGGAATATGTATGTGTGGTTCTGGTATATATATGTGGTTCTAGTATGTGTATGTGTGGTTCTGTGTATGTTTGGTTCTGTGTATGTGTGGTTCTGGTATATGTATGTGTGGTTCTGGTATATGTATGTTTGGTTCTGGAATATGTATGTGTGGTTCTGGTATATGTATGTGTGGTTATGGTATATGTATATGCGGTTCTAGTATATGTATGTGTGGTTCTGGTATGTGTATGTGTGGTTATGGTACATGTATATGCGGTTCTAGTATATGTATGTGTGGTTCTGGTATGTGTATGTGTGGTTCTGGTATATGTATGTGTGGTTCTGGTATGTGAATGTGCGGTTCTGTTATTTGTATGTGGTTCTAGTATATGTATGTGTGGTTCTGTGTATGTGTGGTCTAGTATGTGTATGTGTGGTTCTGGCATGTGTATGTGTGGTTATGGTATATGTATGTGGTTCTAGTATGTGTATGTGTGGTTCTGGTATATATATGTGGTTCTAGTATGTGTATGTGTGGTTCTGTGTATGTGTGGTCTAGTATGTGTATGTGTGGTTCTGGCATGTGTATGTGTGGTTATGGTATATGTATGTGGTTCTAGTATGTGTATGTGTGGTTCTGATATATATATGTGGTTCTATTATGTGTATGTGTGGTTCTGTGTATGTGTGGTCTAGTATGTGTATGTGTGGTTCTGGCTTGTGTATGTGTGGTTATGGTATATGTATGTGGTTCTAGTATGTGTATGTGTGGTACTGGTATATATATGTGGTCCTAGTATGTGTATGTGTGGTTCTGTGTATGTGTGGTCTAGTATGTGTATGTGTGGTTCTGGCATGTGTATGTGTGGTTATGGTATATGTATGTGGTTCTAGTATGTGTATGTGTGGTTCTAGTATATATATGTGGTTCTAGTATGTGTATGTGTGGTTCTGGCATGTGTATGTGTGGTTATGGTATATGTATGTGCTGTTCTGGTATATGTATAGTTGTTCTTGTATATGTATGGGTGGTTCTAGTATATGTATGTGTGTTTCTAGTATTTGTATGTGGTTCTGGTATGTGTATGTGTGGTTATGGTATATGTAAGGGTGGTTATGGTATATGTATGGGTGGTTCTGGTATATGTATGGGTGGTTCTGGTATATGTATGGGTGGTTCTGGTATATGTATGGGTGGTTCTGGTATATGTATGTGTGGTTCTGGTATGTGTATGTGTGGTTCTGGTATATGTATGTTTGGTTCTGGTATATGTATGTTTGGTTCTGGTATATGTATGGTGTGGGTTCTGTATATGTATGTGTGGTTCTGGTATATGTATGTGTGGTTCTGGTATATGTATGGGTGGTTCTGGTATATGTATGGGTGGTTCTGGTATATGTATGTGTGGTTCTGGTATATGTATGTGTGGTTCTGGTATATGTATGTGTGTTCTGGTATATGTATGTGTGGTTCTGGTATATGTATGTTTGGTTCTGGTATATGTATGTGTGGTTCTGGTATATGTATGGGTGGTTCTGGTATATTATGGGTGGTTTTGGTATATGTATGGGTGGTTCTGGTATATGTATGTGTGGTTCTGGTATATGTATGGGTGGTTCTGGTATATGTATGGGTGGTTCTGGTATATGTATGTGTGTTTCTAGTATTTGTATGTGGTTCTGGTATATGTATGGGTGGTTCTGGTATATGTATGTGTGGTTCTGGTATATGTATGGGTGGTTCTGGTATATGTATGGGTGGTTCTGGTATATGTATGGATGGTTCTGGTATATGTATGGGTGGTTCTGGTATATGTATGGGTGGTTCTGGTATATGTATGGGTGGTTCTGGTATATGCATTGTTGTTCTTGTATATGTATGTGTGGTTCTGGAATATGTGTATGTGTATGTGTATGTGTGGTTCTGGTATATGTATGTTTGGTTCTGGTATATGTATGTTTGGTTCTGGTATATGTATGTGTGGTTCTGGTATATGTATGGGTGGTTCTGGTATATGTATGTGTGGTTCTGGTATATGTATGTGTGGTTCTGGTATATGCATTGTTGTTCTTGTATATGTATTTGTGGTTCTGGTATATGTATGTGTGGTTCTGGTATATGTATGGGTGGTTCTGTTATATGTATGTGTGGTTCTGGTATATGTATGGGTGGTTCTGGTATATGTATGGATGGTTCTGGTATATGTATGGGTGGTTCTGGTATATGTATGGGTGGTTCTGGTATATGTATGGATGGTTCTGGTATATGTATGGGTGGTTCTGGTATATGTATGGGTGGTTCTGGTATATGTATGGGTGGTTCTGGTATATGCATTGTTGTTCTTGTATATGTATGTGTGGTTCTGGAATATGTGTATGTGTATGTGTATGTGTGGTTCTGGTATATGTATGTTTGGTTCTGGTATATGTATGTTTGGTTCTGGTATATGTATGTGTGGTTCTGGTATATGTATGGGTGGTTCTGGTATATGTATGTGTGGTTCTGGTATATGTATGTGTGGTTCTGGTATATGCATTGTTGTT
Source organism: Cepaea nemoralis (assembly GCA_014155875.1). NCBI lineage: Eukaryota > Metazoa > Mollusca > Gastropoda > Stylommatophora > Helicidae > Cepaea > Cepaea nemoralis. The sequence goes on along the minus strand of JACEFZ010027343.1, from coordinate 867,627 downwards.
CTTGTATATGTATTTGTGGTTCTGGTATATGTATGTGTGGTTCTGGTATATGTATGGGTGGTTCTGGTATATGTATGTGTGGTTCTGGTATATGTATGTGTGGTTCTGGTATATGTATGTGTGGTTCTGGTATATGTATTTCTGGTTCTGGTATATGTAAGGGTGGTTCTGGTATATGTATGTGTGGTTATGGTATATGTATGTGTGGTTATGGTATATGTATGTGTGGTTCTGGTATATGTATGTGTGGTTCTGGTATATGTATGTGTGGTTCTGGTATATGTATGTGTGGTTATGGTATATGTAAGGGTTGTTCTGGTATATGTACGTGTGGTTATGGTATATGTAAGGGTGGTTATGGTATATGTATGTTTGGTTCTGGTATATGTATGTGTGGTTCTGGTATATGTATGGGTGGTTCTGGTATATGTATGTGTGGTTTTGGTATATGTAAGGGTGGTTATGGTATATGTATGGGTGGTTCTGGTATATGTATGTGTGGTTTTGGTATATGTAAGGGTGGTTATGGTATATGTATGTGTGGTTCTGGTATATGTATGGGTGGTTCTGGTATATGTATGTGTGGTTCTGGTATATGCATTGTTGTTCTTGTATATGTATGTGTGGTTCTGGAATATGTATGTGTGGTTCTGGTATATATATGTGGTTCTAGTATGTGTATGTGTGGTTCTGTGTATGTTTGGTTCTGTGTATGTGTGGTTCTGGTATATGTATGTGTGGTTCTGGTATATGTATGTTTGGTTCTGGAATATGTATGTGTGGTTCTGGTATATGTATGTGTGGTTATGGTATATGTATATGCGGTTCTAGTATATGTATGTGTGGTTCTGGTATGTGTATGTGTGGTTATGGTACATGTATATGCGGTTCTAGTATATGTATGTGTGGTTCTGGTATGTGTATGTGTGGTTCTGGTATATGTATGTGTGGTTCTGGTATGTGAATGTGCGGTTCTGGTATTTGTATGTGGTTCTAGTATATGTATGTGTGGTTCTGTGTATGTGTGGTCTAGTATGTGTATGTGTGGTTCTGGCATGTGTATGTGTGGTTATGGTATATGTATGTGGTTCTAGTATGTGTATGTGTGGTTCTGGTATATATATATGTGGTTCTAGTATGTGTATGTGTGGTTCTGTGTATGTGTGGTCTAGTATGTGTATGTGTGGTTCTGGCATGTGTATGTGTGGTTATGGTATATGTATGTGGTTCTAGTATGTGTATGTGTGGTTCTGATATATATATGTGGTTCTAGTATGTGTATGTGTGGTTCTGTGTATGTGTGGTCTAGTATGTGTATGTGTGGTTCTGGCTTGTGTATGTGTGGTTATGGTATATGTATGTGGTTCTAGTATGTGTATGTGTGTTTCTAGTATTTGTATGTGGTTCTGGTATGTGTATGTGTGGTTATGGTATATGTAAGGGTGGTTATGGTATATGTATGGGTGGTTCTGGTATATGTATGGGTGGTTCTGGTATATGTATGGGTGGTTCTGGTATATGTATGGGTGGTTCTGGTATATGTATGGGTGGTTCTGGTATATGTATGTGTGTTTCTGGTACATGTATGTGTGTTTCTGGTACATGTATGAGTGGCTCTGGTATATGTATGTGTGGCTCTGGTATATGTATGTGTGGCTCTGGTATATGTATGTGTGGCTCTGGTATATGTGTGTGGCTCTGGTATATGTATGAGTGGTTCTGGTACATGTTTGAGTGGTTCTGGTACATGTATGTGTGGCTCTGGTATATGTATGTGTGGCTCTGGTATATGTATGTGTGGTTCTGGTATATGTATGTGTGGCTCTGGTATATGTATGTGTGGCTCTGGTACATGTATGAGTGGTTCTGGTACATGTATGTGTGTTTCTGGTATATGTATGGGTGGCTCTGGTATATGTATGTGTGGCTCTGGTATATGTATGTGTGGCTCTGGTATATGTATGTGTGTTTCTGGTACATGTATGTGTGTTTCTGGTACATGTATGAGTGTTTCTGGTATATGTATGGGTGGCTCTGGTATATGTATGTGTGGCTCTGGTATATGTATGTGTGGCTCTGGTATATGTATGTGTGTTTCTGGTACATGTATGTGTGGTTCTGGTATATGTATGTGTGGTTCTTGTATATGTATATGTGTTTCTGGTACAAGCATGTGTGATTCTGGTGTGTGTGTGTGTGTGGGGGGGGGGGGGGTCTCGTACATGCACACATTTTATGCTCACCAGTGCTACGGTATACGTAGGCTGTATTGAAAATATCTTTGTGTAATTCCGGGGAAGAGACTCGTATACCTACAGAGAAACAAATGCAATTACATCATAGAAATATTGGAGAGAACTGGTTGCACACCTATTCCTAATACCACTTCTAAAGCTCGGCAAAGACGATTCCGTTAGCAAGCTCCTGGAAAATATACTTGCTAAGAGGGCATCGTGTTATACTGAACGGTTTCCACCAAACCTTAGTGGACAGCGTCCGCACACGAAGAAATCGAGCATCGCGGTTGGTTCGCTGATATGTTTGAATGTTATGCTCCCGTAAAGAAAAATGTGCGGTGCCTATAGACTTAAAGTCCTGCACAGGCCACTAGATGATTATAATTCCTCTCGGTTCTATTTCGTAGTATTAACTGATTCAGTGTATAGAAGAATAGGTGAACAGTCTTTCTCTCGTCCCACAACGGTCTTGTAGTGTGTGTTTTGATTTACAGTTAAAAAATTCTTTTGAAGAGAGAAGGGGTTAAAGTAACAACCGTTTGGAACTGAAAGAGTTAATCACCAAGACTGTCACTGCAGGGAGCCGCGGTAGTGTAGTGGTTAGACACCCACTCGTCTGCCGGTCCTGTATTCGTGGGTTCGATTTCTCATCGGGCAGATTCGAATTGTAAAATATGATCTGGTCTCTCAGATCGACACAGCCTAAAATGGGTACCAGGAAATGTCTTAGAAAGTAAAGGCGTGATACTGATCTAACCATCCACTGATTGCTGTATAAAAAATATGGGTCTAGCACCATATGTTCTGTGCAATTTAAGGCATGTAAAAAGGTCCGTTACATTCTGTTATTGTCACTGCGTATGTTGTGAAAGTTAGTTAACACTTATAGTTATGTGTGTTCACATCTACAGATCCCTTATGATCAAACACAGCATGCCTCCGGACACCCCAGCCAAACGACTGCACGACCATGGTTTCAACAGCCTCAGCGTAGACCACTTTTTGCAAGACAGCAGCCATATAAACAACAGTTCTAGCAATAACGGCTCGTCCAAACATGGCCACGCTGTTCCGCCGTTGTTGTCCTACTCGTCCCTCACGCTGCCCGACAGTCACGCGACAGCAAACAACCAATCATTACTTGCTCCATCTAATTTGTATTCAAGAGAGCACCACCTCAACGCATCTCCATCTTGTGAAGCATCCCATTCTCACAGCGCCAGGCGTCGGATGCTGAGAAACTCGTCCTGTCGTGTCGATCACGAGGATAAGAACTATATAACGGTGCTGACCTTCGCCAAGGCTGTTCAGTTCGTGTACACCAAACTTGCCCGCGGAGCCAGGAGAGCAGTCAGCACCCTGTTCGTGTCCCAGCCCACCAGGCGTCAGTTAGTGGGCCACGGTGAAATTATTGAACAAGTGAGTCGTCTGTTTACAACAACAACAGTAATAACACCATCAACAACAACAGTAATAACACCAACAACAACAACAGTAATAACACCAACAACAACAACAACAGTAATAACACCATCAACAACAACAGCCATTGCTAATACTTCTATATCTGTTATTGAATTACTACTACTACTACTACTACTACTACTACTACTACTACTACTACTACTACTACTACTACTACTACTACTACTACTACTACTACTACTACTACTACTACTACTACTATTTGAGCAACAACAACAAATACTACACTGTTACTACTTTGACATTACTGCTAACATACTATTACTAGACCTTTTCCTTCACATTCTTCCTTCTAATCTTCTTCCTTCTCTTCATCTTTCTCCCTCCTCGTGTACCCATTAGCATCAAACTGAATTCTTAACGCACACGACTTACATCGCGAGTCTGATTAAATCCCCAAATGAGTGTTATCAAAGAATCAGTCCGGTGTGTGCCCCTCGTCAGTTCTCTGTTCTTCATATATTGGCAACTATAATCAGAAATATAAATTTACTGTATCGGTTCCACTGCTCCACTTCCCGGTAATTTCTTTCGCTAGCTTGTTTAAGAGCAAGTTTTCCAGGTTAGAATGCCAAGCTGAGGAGCGCAATCGGGATAACACAAGCCTTATCCTAGTGTTAGGAAATGCAACCTAAAGACTAAACGTCATGGCAGAGTGGACCAGGACCTTGTTCGGCAACTGATCTAGGATCGAAGCTCGGACAACCGGAACCGGACTCTACTGACCCGACAGCTTGTGCAGCTTGTCTTGTTCCAGATGTATTGATGTTACCTTTCCTCTGGAGCAAACTAACCAGTTAAAAAGAGGGATCATGCTGCATGGGCAACACATGGTCTCTACAATTCAGTATAGGCTTGGTGCTATGGAAAGGTTGTTACGCCTTTTTTGAAGCACAATATAACAAACAATCTGTCATGACTGCCAGGTGCCAATTGCAAATGATATGGAGTTTACTTATTTTCAGCTATCTTTTCCTTCTACTTCATCAACGCGTCCATCTGTTTTTCTTCCATTTAATTGTCCAGCCTGTTTTGTTGTTGTTGTTGTTGTTGTTGTTGTTGTTAATGTTGTTGTTGTTGCTGCTGCTGCTGCTGTTGTTGTTGCTTCCTTTCGGTGCTTCACTTTCTTATTTAAAAAGAAAACAAACATGTTAACCCAACAAGCTAAGCTGGAAAGTAAGTATTTTTATTTGGGGCCCGTATTGTGGAGATTTGATGACATCCGTTTTAATGGGTGACATTATAACACATACAAATTTCATTAACTTTGTTTTGTTCTCTGTCCACGTTATTCCAAACATATTTCCCAAACAATCACACCTCGAATGCATCCGACTCCGTCACCATTGTCCATCATTCCCATCCACGCAGAAGAGTTAGCTACACAGAAATGTGCAGTAATCTTTGGGTGTGTGTGCGTGATATTTCTGTTGTTTCATGGCCTTTCTCACTTTTGTAATAAAATCTATGGATATGGCCATGTTTTCTTAATCTCCCGCCTCTCCCCCTTGCGTTCGTTAGCTTTGAACTGGAGCGTACTCCACAAACATGCTACAACTGCTAGCAGTTGTTACTACTAGTGAGTGCACGGAGCTGATTTTGCGTGAGTGTTAGCCTTCCCTATTACCAGTATCTCTCGCCATCAGGCGAAACTCTCTCCGATTTCTGAGGCACTTGCAATTTATGTCCTCAAGTTAAATACAAAAAGCCAACTTCTAAGCCCAGCTGCCCGGTGTATGGAATGATACCACTACGCCGCGGCCAGCAAAAGTTTAAGAGTTAAACCTCTCGGTCGCGTCGACCTCCAGTAACACAAGTGACATCAGCGAGATCAACGACAACTGATGAAGAGCGAACAATGCCAGGCATGAAACCTATCTTGGCTGTCAACCATCGCAGAAACGCCACGCGAAACCAGATACTCAACAAAATATGGCATTGAGGACATGTCATTTTTTGGTGCCATTACAGACGCTGCTAGGTTTATTGATTGCTGTGTGCTTTGTCGCTGACCGACTTTCAAATCAAAGGAGAAATGAAAGGCATAGATTAGTGTATTTAGCCTTGTGCAGTACGTGCCGATGTCCTGGGAATCTTGAAATGAAACGTCGTGGTATGGATCTGCATTGTGGGAAGTCTTCGTGAATGACGAGGCATGCGCATGCGCTTTCCAGCTATAACATAGAAGCCATGTGTTACGTACGAGGGTGATCTGAGGGTGACTAGAATGAATGTGTATATCACACTGTAATGAAATTTCACATGTGCTCTGTAGGACGTTGCAATCAATGCCAGGCTACTTTTCTAAGCAGTTCAGTAGTTTGCCATCTTTGCTTTATTGATTACACAAAGGCCTTCGATAGAGTAAGACATGTCAACATGGTATAGAAGCTTGCAGATCCACTAATTAATGGGAAAGACATTAGACTTATAAAAAAAACATATATTGGAAACAACAAGCTGCCATAAGGATTGATAATGAAGTGGGTCAATGTCAGCCTATGAAAAGAGGTGTGAGACAGGGATATGTAATGTCTCCATATCTGTTTTCCATATACAGTGAAGGTATTTTCAGAAACGTAGAAGATGTACATGGATATACACTGCCCAATGAGAAAAGTGGAATAGACAGGGAGTCTCGGACAAGCCAACAGCTCGCACAGGTACACTTGTGCATAAAGCCGCCTGTCAGAATGCCAACACGAAAGTCTTCCACGAAAAATACAATTCATCTTCGATGGAATCAGCATTCACCAGAAAGACTTCAATGACCCGGGTTGTATCCCATATGACTTGGTCTCTTTCCACAGAGCGACCCACCGAAAGCAAATGTAAATACTCGGATGTAATTTAATTACAGTAAATGGGAATATACTTCAACAAGTAAATCGGTAAAATTATCTCGAAACAGTAATAACATCTGATGGGAGATGCCTTGAAGAGATTAGAACAAGAATCGAAAGTAGTCTTTAGCAAGATGAAAAACATACTGACGAATAAAAAGATATCAATTGAAACGAGAAAAAGAGTGTTGAGGGGATACATACCGCCTGTACTTTTGTATGGATGTGAAACTTGGACAATAAGCAGTCAAGCTGAAAAACATCTAATGCTGCAGAAATATGGTTTCTGAGGAGACTATACAGAATACCATGGACAGACAAAATGTTCAGTGATCAAGTCCTACAAGAAACAAATGAAAATCGTAAATTCATTAGAGAAATTAGACGTAGACAGTCAAAATTGTTTAGACTTATTATGAGAAGAAATAAATTGGAGAACTTGGTGACAGCTGGCAAGATCGAGGGGAAGAGACCAAGGGGAAGACAGAGAAGTAAATACCTAAATGGCTTCGCCACGCGGTATGGTCAAGACAAGAACACTGAGCTGATCCTCGACGCTGGTGATAGAGTGAAATGACTAGTCATGACTCTGGTGATCGAGTGAAATGGCGAGTCATGACTGCCCACGCTTACCGGCATGGCACATGATGGATGGATGGAGTTTGGCCATTTCTTTCTGAACAAGAAGTCAACATTTAAATGCAATTGACAAGCTTAGTGAATGGAACGACAACCACGCCCTCAGCACACAAATGCAATTGACAAGCTTAGTGAATGGGACCACAACCACGCCCTCAGCACACAAATGCAATTGACAAGTTTTAGTGAATGGAACCACAACCACGCCCTCAGCACACAAATGCATACACTTATGACCCCCAAGCACACAATGCAATTGACAAGTTTAGTGAATGGACTCACTAACCACGCCCTCAGCACACAAATGCAATTGACAAGTTTAGTGAATGGACTCACAACCACGCCTTCAGCACACAAATGCAATTGACAAGCTCAGTGAATGAAACCACAACCACGCCTTCAGCACACAAATGCAATTGACAAGTTAGTGAATGGACCCACAAGCACGCCTTCAGCACACAAATGCAATTGACAAGCTTAGTGAATGGAACCACAACCATGTCCTCAGCACACAAATGCAATTGACAAGCTTAGTGAATGGAACCACAACCAATGTCCTCAGCACACAAATGCAATTGACAAGCTTAGTGAATGGACCCACAACCACACCCTCAGCACACACATCAATTGACAAGCTTAGTGAATGGACCCACAACCAGCACCCTCAGCACACACATCAATTGACAAGCTTAGTGAATGGACCCACAACCACACCCTCAGCACACACATCATCATGTGCCATACCCATAGCCATCGGTGGTCATGGTACGCCATCTTACATGATCACCCGAGTCTTGGACAGTTCTAGTCTAGCCCATGCCACGTGGCCAAGCCATCCGAGTATTTATCTCATTATTTCTTCTCCCATCAAGTTTTGGTTTCTATTGCCTACTTCACAAAAACCTAACCATAAAAGTTTCCAAAACTCCCGCCGTGCTAATACTAGTCTAAATAAACACAAGATATAAATAAGCTCAATTAGAGCACTGCTTTGCTGATCTGGCAGCTTCTGCAGCTTGTCGTGTTCCAGATGTATTGGAATAAACTAGACAGTCCGAGAGAGGGATCATGCTGCATGGCAACACATGGCCTCTACAATTCAGCTCAGATTTTGTGCTATGGAGAGGTATAACTCCGTCCCTGGTCCATGCCGTGGGTTGTAGATACGAGTATTATGCCTGTTATGAAGCGAAATGTAACAAACTTTCACCTGTCAAGACAACCAGGTGCCAGTAATAAATAAGCTCGACTTTGTGTGTGTGGTTTTCCTGTCGTTGAACTACCATACGATATTGTGTTTATTCGACACCACTATATGTACTAGTGTCTCAGCTGTGTATAAATCCCTTTGCCAGTGTCGAGCAGTTTTGACAAATTAGCACTTGATGATATATGAAGATTTGCAAGATTAAATGTATAGTACACTTACCACGGAACAAAACAACAATTAATATTCACAATTATTTTTAATACACGGCAATTTATTTAATGGGGATGGTATACGGTTAAGTAAACCTTAAACTACAGTAACAGCAATAATGACAACAACAACAACAACAACGGCGCCAGCAACAGCTAAAAAGAGTAAAACAACGACGGCGATATAACAACATGACAAAAGCGACTCATACACAATAAATAATCAGCAACAACGACAATAATAATGTCAATAACGACAACAACTACGATAACGACGACAATAAAGACGACTATAACGACGCCGACATCAACCACTACAAAAACGACGACAATGAAAACGATAATAACGACGACAACAACAATAACACCGACAATACCTACGCTTACGACGATTAAAAACAACGACACAAACGACGACGACATTAACAACTCTACAACGATGACGACAACTATTACTCAAAAACAACAACAAAGGTAATGGCCGGGACAGCAGCAATAACGACATCAATAAAAACAACAACGAATATGGCCAAGACATCAACCATGAAAACAATAGAATGGCAAACACAATCTTTATTTAGTTAATACAATCTGTAATTGAAGTAACCCTAACCGATCGTCCACATATTCTATTATTACCCATATTAATCAAAGGTTATGTTTCTGAAAGGCTCACGTGGATATGTACAGATTACATTCTCAACAAGTTGTCATCAAAGAAGCTGATGAGTCGAAAGGTAAGTGAAACTTGTTATCACAGGGTTTAATGAGTGAATTTCTTCCTCTTCTTCTTCGTTCCTCTGGTGATGAGAGTGCGCCACACCGAGCTATGCACCCCCAAGGCCAATGTCTCCGACTCAGCAAGCATTTGTGTAATGTTTACTTCATCTAGATAGATTCCATCCAAGATAGCGGGTTTCTTTCTTCACTGTTTTGCCAGGGCAGCTTCCCTACAGCCTACTCTTTACGATTTCCAGCTGCTGTATGAAATTTAACGTGCACAATTTGCACACGGAACCTCGTTTTACATCCTTATTAACAATTGTCACCGTATTCATTACTATTAGTGACTCATGTAGCATTGATTTTTGCACATTTTTCATGCTTTTATAATGCATATCTTTTATATTGTTGTTGTTCTCGGTTAGCCTCAAGTGATGTATGGATGAAATAATGTATGAAAGAGAGTGATAGAAAGGGAAGAATGTTATACGGGCCTGCGTGCCAAATTCTTAACCCTTATTCGAGAAGACTCACTGCCCAAAAGACAAGGGAGTGTGTGATATAATCAGCTACATGGTTCTTTGGGGAAAAAAAGTTGTCCTGCCTTGTGCTGGGGATTTAACCCCGTGCTTTTTGTATTGACACGAACAACGTAACCTCTCAGCCACTTCCGCATGAGTTAATTAATTTTACCCATGAACACAAGCTTGAATAACGAAGACACAAACAATAGATTGCATGATTTATTGCCTGGCATATTTCGCTGCTTCTCGTCAGGTACATACTGCAGTAATCACACAACATAAACTAAAGTAATTAGATAAATCCTTGAAGCTGAAATATACACATATCCGCACAGTAATTTCAAATGTCTACCATGGTAATTTTAAAATAACTATCATGTCTTTCTGTTTGCACAAAACTGGCTTATGCAGATTAAAGGTGATCCTTCCTGCAACCTTTAACATACAGATAATTTGTGTGTTAAACACAATAAATAGTGCAATCTATTGTTTGTGTCTTCGTTATTCAAATTCACTACGGGAAGATCATTGTTTTGAATTTATGAACACAAGCTGTTGTGAGATTGTAGCTCTGGTGCCTGTACTTGACGCTTTCTCTCGTTATCACCTTTGTTCTAGGTGGGTCTGTCAGCGCCTGGTTGGTCCAAATCTGTTCACGTGATCAACGCTGCTTTATCGCTGGAACTTGCACATCCAAGGACGTACAGTAACGTTTCTAGGAAACTCTGCATGACCATGAGTTCTCCGAAAGTTGTTCGGACTACGCTGATGTCATTGTTGACTGTCTTATTTGAGGGCGATATCACTTGGGGAAAGGTACGAATAAACATATAAACACGTACTCATTATATCAACAGGCGGGCCCAAACAAAGGGGATTTCTGATACATTACACCAGGGGTGGGCAAACTACGGCCCACGGGCCGCATGCGGCTCGCCAAGTGATTTTATGCGGCCCGCGAGGGCATTTAGAAATAAAAAGTTATTTTGTTGAATTTTACAAAATTTCATGTACCTTTATGATGAGTGTCAATAACAAACGTAAGATTGAAGATGAATGCTGTGTTTTTAATGATGAATGGACAACTAAGTACTGTTTTATAAAAGTTGGTAGCAAATCAGTTTGCTTGTTGTGTCGTGAGTCAGTGGCTGTCTTCAAGGAGTACAATTTAAAAAGACATTATCAAACAAAACATTCCGATTTCGGATACAATTTAACGACCGAAGAGAAGGAACGGAAATGCCTTGAGTTGGTGAAAAATTTGGAGAAACAGCAAACTGTTTTCACTAAACAGTCTTCAATTCAAGATGCTGCAACTGAAGCTAGTCTTGTGCTGTTACACAGAATTGTAAAACAAAACAAGCCATTTTCTGATGGCGAGTTCATCAAGGAATGTTTGCTAGATGCAGCAAACATTATGTGTCCAGAACAAACAACCAGATTTGACAACATTACTTTATCAAGGAGAACTGTGGTAAGACGTGTTGACAAGATCAGTGACAATTTGATGCATAAACTTCAAGATGCAAGTAAACAATTTTTGTGGTACTCTCTTGCATTGGATGAGAGTACAGATATACACGATACTGCCAAATTATTGATATTTATACGTGGAATAAACACTTCTTTCAAACTCACTGAAGAGTTACTGAGTGTTGAGTCACTCAGAGACACAACCACAGGCCATGATATATTCAATGCTGTTACTAACTGTATTGAAAGAACCGGGTTGGTTTGGAACAAAATGGCAAGTCTTACAACTGACGGAGCTCGTGCTTTGACTGGAAAAAATGTAGGTCTGGTAAAGTCGATAAGTGATAAGATTAAAGCAAAATATCCAGATCACACATTATTACCACTTCACTGTGTGATTCATCAAGAAAGTCTGTGTAAAACTGTTTTAAATATCAAGCATGTTATTGACCCAGTTGTCAGTGTCATCATCCTCATCAGATCAAGAGGACTTAATCACAGATAGTTCAAGTCATTACTTGACGATTTGGAAACTGAACATTCCGATGTCCTGAACCACACCAATGTTCGATGGCTGAGTCTCGGCAAGGTGTTGAGGCGAGTGTGGGAACTCAGAGAAGAAATAGTGATGCTCCTGGAGATGAAGGGCATTGCTTGTGACTTTAATACTAACATTGTCAATAAAGAGTGGCAGGTAGACTTTATGTTTGCCATTGAAATTATGGAAAAGTTAAATGAACTGAATGTCAAAGTTCAGGGCAATGGTGTGTTTGCACATGAATTGTATGTATATGTAAATTCATTTCAGGCAAAACTCTCACTGTTCTCCAGACAAGCAAGTGAAAAAAGATTTTGTCACTTCCCTTTGCTGAAACAAGAAACCATTTCTGGTGAAATGACTGAAAAATACAAAGCCCAATTAGATGCATTGATTGAAGAATTTGGATGGAGATTCCAAGATTTCAAGAAATTAGAGCTATAGTTCAATATTCTCAGTTCACCTTTTAGTGCAGAAGCTGATACAGCCACAGAGGACATACAGTTGGAGCTGCTTGACTTACAAGCAGATCATGACCTGAAAGAGAAATTCAAGACAGATGGTTTGCTGGATTTCTATGGATCTTTATCACAAGAATCATTTCCCAACTTGAAAAACATTTGCAGCTAAACTTTTATCATTATTTGGATCAACATACATTTGCGAACAAGCATTCTCTTGCTTGAAGATCAACAAATCTAAGAATAGGTCTTTATTGTCAGACATGCAACTTGCATGCTGTCATGCGAATTTCAACAAGTAAACTTGCTCCAGATTTCAAGAATATTGTCAAAAATTGCAAGCAGTTACATACATCTCATCAGAAATCAACAACTGTAGTGACAATGTAGTCGCCTTGTGTCTAAATTAAAGCCATTGATAGATAATAAAGAATATTTGTTATAATAACAAGTTGTAAAATCGTGTTAACAAATTAGTAAAAGTGTTTGTCCATATTGTCAAATATAATGTTTAAGTGTATAAGTAAAATAAAATTGCAATAATTAGTTATTTATACTGCTTAATAACCTATAAATAATTAATAATTACTTATTGTCGATAGGTTGCTGTAAACAAAATGGATATATATATATATATATATATATATATATATATATATATATATATATATATATATATATATATATATATATATATATATGCGGCCCGCCAATAGCTTTACATTTGTCAATGCGGCCCTGCACACGAAAAGTTTGCCCACCCCTGCATTACACGAATGTAACTGGCAGGAATAAGTGGCCCTGGGGTAGTGGGCGCAGATTTACAATCCCACATATCAAATCAGCTGCATGCGATTTGGAAGCAGACCACTCTGGGTTGATTTTCGCAATGATATGAGCGTCAGTTGTTCAGAAAGCAATGACAAATTGTTTAACGTAAAATTGCGTCGAAAATCAAAAACAACCCCCCCCCCCCCCCCCCCCAAAAAAAAAAATAATAATAATAATAAATAAATAAATAAATAAAAATGCGGGAGTTGATTGCGATGTCATGTAAAGGCAATGCATCTAAACTGTGTAACAAGAAATCGGCGTGAATGGTCTAGTCTGAAAAGTAACAAAGTAACCACACGTTATGACAATATGTCAGCAGACTCATCCTCATCATGTGCCATCCTGATAAGCAAGGGCAGTCATGTTTCGCCATCTCACATGATCACCAGAGTCGTGGATCAGCCCCGTATTCCTGTCTCGATCAAACCACGTGGCCAAGCCGTCTATATATTTACTTCTCTACCTTGCCTTTGTTCTTTTCCCCTCAATTTTGTAAGTTGTCACCAAGTTCTCTAGTTTATTTCTTCTCATAACGTGTTCAGAAAAATGTCACTATCTGTGTCTAATTTCTGAAATCAGATTACGGTTTCCATCTGCTTCTTGTAGAACTTGCTCATTGTATTTTCTGTAGATCAAATAACTGTGTCAAACATGGCTGTGTTTGATTTTATTTGATGTTATTTTATTTGCTGACCTTTGCAAGAGGATCGTCTCCTGTTGGAGACCAGCAGTAGTTAGCCAGCATGCTATGACGTCACTTGATTCTATGCATGAATCTTCTGGTGAACTCCCGTCTTAGTTACTGCAACAGTTTTGCCCGGGAAGAGTTAACACAACGGGTTAAATTGTGCAAGTTTAGAGACACATGGCAATCAACACACGATTGCAACACACAGAAAATTATAGATACACTGGTTAAAGAAAGTGAAAAATGGTCCTTAATTTTAATAATAGGACGATCGAAGGCATGGTGATATCAAAGAAACTGTTAGTTCCTACATTTACAATTAAAGTAAATGACGTTATTTTAAGGCAAGAGCAGAAATCCCCACATGGAGAGACATTGATAACATCAGATAGAAGGTGCATTACAGAGATAAAGAACAGAATAGGACAATCAAAATCTGCATTCAATCAAGGTTGAAAAAATAACTCTTGCATTTACCTTGCACCAGTTTTAACATATGGCTGCGGATCCTACAATTGCAGATGAGGAGGGAGCACGAATAGGAATGTCCGAGTGCTGTGACGTCGGTTCTCAACTCAACTCAACTCAACTCAACTCAGTTCTTCCTGGACAGTTGGTAAACAGGCGAACAAATCCCTGGAGGATGTGGAAATGTCGTTTTATGGAAGGAAGCTGAACATTCCTTGGACAGCTAAAATGAGCAATTTGGGCACCTTAAGAGAGGTTACAAACATCAGAAAGCGGCAGGCTTCATTTTTTGGCCGCATAATGAGAAGACAAAAACTGAAACATATTGCGACAACTAGAAAGATCTGTGGGAAGAGTGATAAAGGAAGACAGTGAGAGAAAATGCTTGCCAGTCTTGTATAATGACACGGGGGGAAGTCAGCACACGAATTGGTGCATGCCTTTGGAGATCGCAAGACATGGAGAAGCATGATGGCCCAAACCGATCGGCATGGCACTTGATGATCAGTGTCACGGTTACGGGAGCCACTTTTAGCGAAGTTCAATACATTTTGCACCAGTTTGTGCATCTCTAATTGGTACATGATATACAAGAGTCAATAGCATAACTAGAATATCCTTGCTGTTAAAATCCACCATGCATAAGAAATACTGGAGGATCTAAACACGAACGGTGAAGAGAATTAGAGATATGAAACACGTGAGAAGCACGTGAGAGGAAACACAAGAGATGGCAAAGGATTGGAGAGCTTGATATGGTCGTTGAGGTTATAAATTCCACTGGGTGAGGAAAGGATGAAGATGAAGAAAGGAAGGCATAGAAGAAGACACCGGAAGGAAAAAAAAGGGAGACAGATGAAGAGGAAGAATAAAAGATGGAGAACATACTAAAGAGGAAGAAGAAGGTGGAGGAGGAGGGCGGGAAGGAGAGAGAGAAGAGGGCAAAGAAAGATACGAAGGAAAAACAAAAGAATGCGAGAGGAAAGAATGGGAAATAGGACAAGAAAGAGAAGAAGAATGCACAACAAAGTATCCAGGTAAACATAACACAAGTGCAAGATTAACAAACATAATACTTCAGAAGAAAACAACATTTGCTATCTGATGAAACTGGCAAATATAGGCAAAGTAATTCTGAAATGTCGTAATTTGTTAAGTCATTACTTAGAACTTTATTAAAACTTCCATAATGTGATTGATGATTAATTGCAAACATGAACACGGCTTCACAAAGAAACTATACCAGGTAGAACAAATGTAATCTTACACCTGGATTCAACTTACAAAACTACATGTAGGCCCTCCATCACAATGTTCGGGGACAAAAGTGAAGTAATCAATCTGTCAACAAATCAATCAAACTTCCGTTTCAACAATGACACTTGTTTGCAACAGGGTTTTAAACACGCACTGGGGCTCGCTCTGATTGTACACTTCAACAGACTGCTGTTGGGCCAACTCTCGTTGTTTATCTTTCCACTTGTATTATCGACTACACTTTGCTCGACTACTTTCTACTGTTCATTATGTCCTGTTGTTTCTTATAGTTAAAATATGACTCACTTTTGTATTTCTTCCATGACCTTTCTTTTCATTCCCAATGTCTGAAGTACATCCACAATTTGTTTTCTTTTGTTTCCATGAAATTTGATCCTTTCTTCTGTATGTTCCAATTTATATAGACTTGGATTTTATAATTGATCGTTCATTGTCTATGTAGCTCAACCATATGAAAGTATTGAGTGCGCATTACACGAAAACTCTTGTTGTTAACTTATTGTTTACCTTCTTAGGTGTTGATATCTCTTTCGTGCTCTTAAGTATACTTTTCTTTTCATATTCCTATTCTCTTCTTTTATGTCATGTTAACTTCTGTCATTGTCTGATAGTTCGTGTTGATCAGTTTACGAAATTACAGGAGAAGCAATGATTCACCTGTCACGCTTAAGCTTTCCCCTTTTATCCTGTGTGTGCTAGTTTAGACCGAAACAGGACGTGAGAATGAGGCTAATCCTCTACAATCTTTGTCACTTAAACCTATTAAATGCGAAAATCATGTCGCTCCACTTTGAGACTGATGGATGAAAATATGATCCAATTTAGCACCAACAAACCAACCAACAACGAATGAAGCAACCAACTAATCAACGAATGAACCAACCAATCAACGAGTGAACCAATGAACCAATCAATAAATGAACATTTCAACCACCAACCAACCAGCCAACGAATGAACCAATCAAGAATCGCCAAATGAACCAACCAACGAATCATCAATAAACCAACCAACCAATCACCACATGAAGCAACCAGTCAATCACCGAATAAACCAGTCAACCAGTCATCGCATAAACCAACCAGTCAACGAATGAACCAACCAACGAATGAATCAATCAATCAATCAACAAATGAGCCAACCAACCAACCAACCAACCAACTAACCAACCAGCCAATGAATGAAAAAATCTACCAATCACCGAATAAACCAACCAACCAATCACCACATGAACCAACCAACCAATCAACAAATGAACCAACCAACGAATGAACCAATCAACCAATTAACAAATGAACCAATCAACCAATCACCGAATTAACCAACCAACCAACCAACCAACCAACAAATGAACCAACCAACCGACCAACGAATGAACCAATCAACCAATCACCGAATGAACCAACCAACGAATGAACCAATAAACCAATTAACAAATGAACCAATCAACCAATCATTAAATGAACCAACCAATCAATCACCGAATGAACCAACCAACTAATCAACGAATGAACCAAATGAACCACCCAACCAACGAATGAACCAATCAACGAATCACCGAATGAACCAACCAATGAATGAACCAATCAACCAATTAACAAGCGAATCAACAAACCACCAACGAAATGAATCAATCAACCAATCACCACATGAACCAAATAAACATTTGAATGATATGACGGGGATCGGTAGAAGCTCTGGACAAACCTCAAAACTGAGAGGGAAGACCAGGAGAACTTTCAATCACATGGCAGTTGAACCATTAGCAGTATGACTCTTCACTGGCTGTTGATCGAGAGGTACAGAGCGCACACGGGAATGCCCTGAGTGCAGTGATGTCGTTGCTGAGCTGAGCTCAACTCAACTCTACTCCATGCCGTCGTCTTAGGCAATCCAGCATAATTTCTGCCCGCCTGCCTCTGCTTCTTTCGCAGCTTATATTTCCAGTCGTCACAGTATTTTCCAATGTCCATCTGCTCTTTGCATGTTCAAAGTACATTGTTTGTCTCTTTCTTAAACTTGTATATAATGGTTACCGTCTAGGCCTCTAACAAGGTATCATTGTTAGATAACCTAATTGTTAGAGGGATTCCCAACATTCGTCTCAGAAACTGTAACTCTGTTGCCTCCAAGCTCTTCTTAATTTGTTGGTTCACATTCGAGGCGATAATGAACATTGCTTACATAAAGAAGAGAAGCCCGACTATACTTGTATATGTGTGCTGGAGTTCTGTATGTGTTTAACTGATTCAGTGCCACACAGAACCTAGGTTTGGACCAAACGTGGTACACGTGTGTCAGGTCCTAGTCAGATATGACTGAGCTACCGTATAACAGTAGACAGTACTACCTGCTTTCTGTTAGCGCCGAATGTTGGGTCTTAGAGATATGACTGAGCTACCGTATAACAGTAGACAGTACTACCTGCTTTCTGTTAGCGCCGAATGTTGGGTCTTAGAGATATGACTGAGCTACCGTATAACAGTAGACAGTACTACCTGCTTTCTGTTGGCGCCGAATATTGGGTCTTAGTCAGAGATATGACTGAGCTACCGTATGACAGTAGACGGTACTACCTGCTTTCTGTTGGCGCCGAATATTGGGTCTTAGAGATATGACTGAGCTACCGTATAACAGTAGACAGTACTACCTGCTTTCTGTTAGCGCCGAATGTTGGGTCTTAGTCAGAGATATGACTGAGCTACCGTATGACAGTAGACAGTACTACCTGCTTTCTGTTGGCGCCGAATGTTGGGTCTTAGTCAGATATGACTGAGCTACCGTATAACAGTAGACGGTACTACCTGCTTTCTGTTAGCGCCGAATGTTGGGTCTTAGTCAGAGATATGATTGAGCTACCGTATGACAATAGACGGTACTACCTGCTTTCTATTAGCGCCGGACGTTGGGCGGCGCTTACCAAACTCGACACTCCACATTGTGCCAACGGCTTCGGGCGGAAGAGCGCAATCGGGAGGGTACAAGCCTTATCCTGGTGTGAGGAAATGCAACCTAAAGACTAAATGTCATGGCAGGGCCGACCAGGCCCTAAGCCTTGGTTGGTAACTGGTCTAGGATCGAAGCTCCGACAGGCGGACAGTTAGAGCATTGCTTTGTTGATTGGCCTTATCAGTCACATTAGCTCCCGCCATGAGTTGTAGTTATTATGCCTTTTTGAAGCACAATGTAACAAACTATCGTCTGTCAAGACGGCAAGGTGCCAATGAATGGTACACTGTCAAATGAACAAGTATTATCAGGTAAATTTCTATTCACTTTGTATTAAAATTGTGGAGGATACCGCGAAATAAAACAAATACACTATCATCCTAATGTGGCGATATATCGCCCTTCTGTCCAAATGGGGGGGGGGGGGGGCGCACATTTGGCGATATATTATCCTTGGGCACTGAATAAGTTAACAGACTAGGTGATGATTTAAAGGTATGCCGACTTTTAGTTTCTATTTAATACAGAGTGTATTTTTAATGACAGTGCAGTGTTTGAAAATATTGCCTATCCAAGTTTTGAATTTACCTATTATGTTGCATGAAATTTACAGGGGGTGAATACAAAACTTGGACCGGCTATATTTTCAAACACTGCACAGTCATTACAAATACACCCTATAATTAACAAACTGTGTATGCCCTGTCTGTGTTGTCTAAATTAGGCTGTTTTATTGACCAGATCGTGTCCATGTTTGCTGTAGCTGGTTTGTTTGGGGAAGAGTGTGCCAGCCAAGGACACGCAGACTTTGTTAAGGAAGTCATTGACGTTGTGGCTGACTTCACGGGTACCCGCCTGTTGCAATGGCTCATCTCACAGGGTGGATGGGTAAGTTTCATGGTCATCTTTGTTTGAATTATTATAATCATAATAATTATTACTATTGATGCCTTCTTGTGTACACCGCTTCTGTTCTGTATGTTCTCACTTCTTTTATTACTACCATTACTATGCAAATTCAACAACTATGGCTAATACTACTGTTAGGCCTATTGCTGCTGCGGCTACTACTACTACTACTACTACTACTACTACTACTACTACTACTACTACTACTACTACTACTACTACTACTACTACTACTACTGCTGCTGCTGCTGCTGCTACTACTACTACAGCTACTGCTGCAGCTGCTGCTGTTACTACTGCAACCACTACTACAACAACAACAACTACTACTACTCTACTACTACTACTACTACTACTACTACTACTACTACTACTGCTACTACTACTACTACTACTAATAGTAATACTACTACTACAACTACTAATAGTAATATTACTACTACAACTACTAATAGTAATACAACTACTACAACTACTAATAGTAATACTACTACTACTACAACTACTAATAGTAATACTACTACTACAACTACTAATAGTAATACAACTACTACAACTACTAATAGTAATACTACTACAACTACTAATAGTAATACTATTACTACAACTACTAATATGATACGTGTGGACTTAAATTACTGTCTGCCTTACAGGATGCCTTCCCCTTGCCCAATGGAAATGAACGGAACAGGCTCAGCAAACTGAGATTACTTCTCCTAACGGCGGGGACCTCAGTGCTTCTCTTGGCGGGATACCATCTCCCGGATGTGTGGTGACGAAGACAATAATCTTGATCTGCCTAACGTAAACATTTCTTTTGACCTGTAAAGCTTCTCTGCCCCACCTGACTGATCTATAAGGTGTGGTGTGTTGACTGGGACATCAACCGTGATCTTGACCTGAAGCCAACACGAGATAACCGTTGTTAGACATGTCACTTTTAGTATACTGTCCACCAGTAGAAGTACTTCAAAAGTCGTCACAGACTGACCAAACCCGACTTATAGTGGCTACAGTTGATGAGATGCTATGTACAGATGAAGTAAACTATTTGGATATATTCCAGTGGGTGCCGCAGTGACGCAATGATTAATAGCTAGCTTGCCGACGCGATGATCGTGTGTTCACAAACCCTGCGAAACGGGGCATTAAAATAAATTATTATCTGTGCTCGCAGATCGAAACGGTCTAAAATGGGTTCCAGGATATGTGCTGGGTAGTCAAGTCGGCTGGCATTATATTGACCACAAGACCCATCCTGTCCCGATTGGTCTGAAGGATAAGGGCCTAACACTTAAGACGTGGAAATTGGTCCTTTACTTTTCTTCGTCGTAAGCGCTTCATTCTCATTCTATTACGTCAAGCTGTCCATCTGGATGTGGCAGGGAAAGAAGTTCAACAAAGACACATGGATAAGAGGCGTCCAAGGCAGAAGATCGAAGGTCAGTGTGAAACTTACTAATTCCACAATGCCCTTCCATCCAGTGGCGGACTGGGTATTTCAGATATTGGTTGTCAGCAGGCAAAGTTCATAAAAGGATGTTAATATTGTAAACATATTGTCTAATGTTTAAGAGGCCCACTTCATCAGAGGGCCACGGGACCCCCTTGCCAGCAGGCAAGTTGACCCCTGGCCAGCCCACCACTGTTCACGCCTGTATATTGATTGCTCCTTTACTCGTACTTTCGGTGGAATTAGCATATACATTAATAGCAAACGTTTAAACAGCTTTCATATGCGGTGTCTGCGAAGAATACTTGGTATTAAGTGGCAAGACAAAATCACAAATACTGAAGTATTGGAAAGATCAGGTTGTGTGACGGTGTATTCCATGCTCAGTCTTCGTAGACTTAGATGGATAGGACACGTTAGGAGGATGGATGATGGTAGAATACCAAAGGATATCTTTTTTGGTGAATTACAGACGGGTAGGAGATCTCAGGGTCGGCCTCTACTACGATACAAAGATGTGTGTAAGCGGGACATGATTGATACAGGCATTGATAATGCACAATGGGAGCACGTCGCCGCTGAACGTGTTGCATGGAGGGCAACTATCAGAAATGGAATAAAGACAAAGGAGAAAATGATTGCAGATAAAGCACACACAGAGCGTGAGAGACGTAAGATGGTGCAAAATGGTGGAAATGACCATGTTTTCACATGCACCTACTGTGGGCAAACATTTGCAGCAAGAATTGGCCTTACCAGCCACACTCGCCACCGCCATGGATCGTAGTTATTGCCATATGACAGTTATTAAGCCTTTTTGAAGCACAATGTACCAAACTATCGTCTGTCAAGACGGAAAGGTGCCAATGATAATCGCAAACGATACATCAGTAAGTGCTTCGGTCCTCTGTCAAAGTTAATACTATATGCGTTTGAATACATAGTGACTGATTTCTGAAGCACCGGCGAGAAATACAATTATCTCACACGGCAAACGTAAGTAATAGTAATTAAAAAAGTAAAAGGATAGACCCTGCTTCGCACCAAGATGGGATTAAGAGTAATGTGCTAGCCTCATATCTTCTGCACGCCTTAAGGGGCATTGGGTCCCAACTGTTAGACCCGTAGTTCCATATACAAATCGGCACTAGGTGTGTAATGTCATCAGTATCACGCCAGCCGCCTTTACGTCCCAAAACATTTCCTGGCAAGAAGTTTAGGCTGCGGTTGGCTTGGGACACAGGTCAATTTTTTTTTTAATGCGACTCAATGCGGATTCGAACGCATGATTACTGGGTCGGCAGGGAGCGTCTAGCCACCACTTCAGCGCGGCTGTCATATGAAAGAGCAGTGATGCTAAGGGTCCCCATAGCACACAGAATGTGCACACACACTTGTGCTCAGTTCTCAGGCGCACATTTCGCAAGCTACGACGTTCAATGACAACTTCAAGTTGTTTAGGACCAGCTACTACGTCGATCACCGTCAAGAGTCAGCGATTTAGTGTGATTAGTACCACCCACGTACCGATCATTGACTTCAGTATAAACATCGTCTGTTCCAAGATACCAGCACTCTCGTTAAGCCTGACCCCTGGTTTACTGTACAAGACAATTCAAGGTCATTTCAGATGAGGCAATTTGACTTTCGTTCTTATGTGCCAAGTTGTGTCACTGTCGGATGAAGGAATGCGACTTTTACTTATATGTACTTGAGGTACACAGTGTATGCAACGTCTCTCTCATGTGTTCTTCCAAGCCCAGCGTTAGAATTAAATTCAGATTTCAGTATCTGTAGAGGAATACATCTAGATACACAATTGAAATAATGTCGATACAGACAGGTAGACAGACAAATAGACACAGCAGATTTACACACTCACATGAATATATATGTGTTAAAGGTGCGGACTTTCGAATGATTGGGCCAAGCGTTAGTGCATGTATGATCTCGACAGCAAGCTGCAATAAGATGGCGGAATAGTTTGACTGCCGACTAATAAACTAAATGCACTCTATATACTCGAAATCAAATGAGAGATAACCGTCAACAAATGTAGATCGTTAACCAACATACGGCATGTATGGAAAGTGAAAAGCTGGAGTACTTCGGGTGACAACGGCGGTGTTGAAAAGGAAGATAGGCAAGGGAGGTTAAGAGATATGATACTGAACAGTTTGGCATCATGGTATGGAGAAACATTTGTATCAGAAATGATTGACAGTGCACGAGACAGAAGTCTGTGAACACACATGATTACCAAAATCACACGGCATGGACTCGAAGAGGAAGAAGAAGAGGAGGAGGTGGAGGAAGAAGAAGTACGGGGAGGCGAGAAAAGACGAAGAACGAAGAAGAACAAAAGGAGCCATCTTCATTTATTTTTTTCGATTCGATTTCACCATTACTTCTATCACGTTCAACTTCAAGGAGAAGTTATAGTTAGGGTCCATCACAGGTTCAGAATGATAGTCCTGTGATTGGATCAGCCAAAAGCAGCTGCCCACGGTTTTACCGTCACTGGATATATTAATCCGAAGGTGATTGTTGTTTTTATGGGGTAATGGAGCTTCATAATGTCGCGACCATATATATGTATATGCAAATGTCCTTAGCATTACCGCCCACACGACAGCAGTGCTGCTTTTAGACACAACTTAAACATACACCCCCAACTTACGGCCTCACAATAAACTCGAGGCCTCGACGTATTTCAGAATATCATATTGGGAAACACTGATCTAGAGGATAGAGGTAAGTGTGGAGACCTTTCTCCCGACATGATACCATGAGGTTATTGTGGAGACCTTTCTCCCGAGATGATACTACGAGGGTAGCGTACAGCCCTTTCGCCCGACATGATACCATGAGGTTATTGTGGAGACCTTTCTCCCGACATGTTACCATGAGGTTATTGTAGAGACCTTTTTCCCGATATGACACCACGGGGCTCTGTTGTAGAACTCTTCTTCTCCCTCTGATTGCACGGAGGTACATGTGGCCAGTCTTTCCCTCACTTAGCAACAGCAATTAACTTAACTATAGGGTGTATTTTTAATGACTGTGCAGTGTTTGAAAATATTGCCGGTCCAAGTTTTGTATTCACCCTCTGTAAAGTCCATGGAACATAATAGGTAAATGCTAAACGTCGACCGGCAATATTTTTAAACACCGCACAGTCATTAAAAATACACCCTGTAGTAATGAGTTATATGTTACCGTAAGTTTTACAGTTGTAAACCTGTAATCATTTCCTACATGATATTTGCTTCCATGCACCCACGCGTAGCTTCAGAAGTTGTTTTGATTCACGTTGTAAATAATACACCGTAAAGTGTTTGCTCAAGCCACTGTATTTGTTAGCCTTCTAAAGCAAGGATTGTTTGCGTGCCTGGTTTCAACTTTATTATTTTTTATTCTGTTTTTGGTTGCCTATTGCAGCTTTTTTTTTTTTAACCTGACAAAGATCTGGCGACAGGCGTATCTGTGTGTGTTCGCGCAGCGTGGGTGCGCACTTGCTTGTTGTTCCTGCAGGAAGTTATTTGCATGGTATTGTTGACATCACCACTGGGTTTAACGTCCTTTACGTTCCTGAATTGGAAACAAATAGGTATATTTAGCTCCTGCGAGAAGGAACGTACTAAACACAAACACGTTGCACATATTTTACAAGGAGATCCATCGTATACTGGAATACAGGTGAAAATCCAAAAATCCAAAATCAGAAGCAATAAATATATAAAATGAATAATAAAATAAAATACACACAAATGCGTACAAAACGACACACAGGACGGCCGACGTTTCGGTTCTCAGAATCTTTATCAAGGACAGGACAACACAGATAAATAAAACAGCGAAAAAAAGGAAAAAAAAACACAACTACTTCGTTCCCATGTGAGACAGAAAAGTGTTTTCTGTCTCACATGGAAACGAAGTAGTTGTGTTTTGCACGCACACACTCCCTCACCCACTCTCACACATACACGTACGCTTGCATGCACTGACACATTCCCTCACCATTTCTCGCTCAATCACTCCCCACACACACACACACATGCACGTGCACACACACACATTCACTCTATCACTCTCTCTGATACCCACTTTCTTCTCTTCTCTCTCTCTCTCTCTCTCTCTCGTCTCTCTCTCTCCTCTATCTCTCTCTCTCTCTCTCTCTCTCTATCTATCATAGAGGGACACTGTTAATCTGTTGTAACATACATGTAGCAGCAATACATGTTGTAACATACAGGTAGCAGCATACATGTTTATAACATACAGGTAGCAGCATAATGTTATAACATACAGATAGCAGCATACATGTTTAACATACAGGTAGCTTGCAGCATACATGTTATAACATACAGATAGCAGCATACATGTTATAACATACAGATAGCAGCATACATGTTATAACTACAGGTAGCAGCATACATGTTATAACATACAGATAGCCAAGTTGTTCACTGCGATGAAGGAATGCGATTTTTAAACTTATATGTACTTGAGTACACAGTGTATGCAACGTCTCTCTCATGTGTTCTTCCAGCCCAGCGTTAAAATTAAATTCAGTTTTCAGTATCTGTAGAGGATAAATCTAGATACACAATTGAAATAATGTCGATACAGACAGGTAGACAGACAAATAGACACAGCAGATTTACACACTCACATGAATATTATGTGTTAAAGGTGCGGACTTTCGAATGTTTGGGCCAAGCGTTAGTGCATGTATGATCTCGAAAAGCAGCTCCCAATAAGATGGCGGAATAGTTTGACGCCGACTAATAAACTAAATGCCTCTATATACTCGAAATAAAATGAGAGATAACCGTCAACAATGTAGATCTTTTAACCAACATACGGCATGTATGGAAAGTGAAAAGCTGGAGTACTTCGGGTGACAACGGCGGTGTTAAAAAGGGAAAGATAGGCAAGGGAGGTTAAGAGATATGATACTGAACAGTTTGGCATCATGGTATGGAGAAACTTTGTATCAGAAATGATTGACAGTGCACGAGACAGAAGTCTGTGACACAACATGATTACCAAAATCACACGGCATGGACTCGAAGAGAAAAAGAAGAGGAGGAGGTGGAGGAAGAAAAAGTACGGGGAGGCGAGAAAAGACGAAGAACGAAAAAGAACAAAAGGAGCCATCTTCATTTATTTTTTTCGATTCGATTTCACCATTACTTCTATCACGTTCACTTCAAGGAAAGTTATAGTTAGGGTCCATCACAGGTTCAGAATGATAGTCTGTGATTGGATCAGCCAAAAGCAGCTGCCCACGGTTTTACCGTCACTGGATATATATTAATCCGAAGGTGATTGTTTTTTTTTTATGGGGAAAATGGAGCTTCATAATGTCGCGACCATATATATGTATATGCAAATGTCCTTAGCATTACCGCCACCACGACAGCAGTGCTGCTTTAGACACAACTTAAACATACACCCCAACTTACGGCCTCACATAAAATCGAGGCCTCGACGTATTTCAGAATATCATATTGGAAACACTGATCTAAGGATAGAGGTAAGTGTGGAGACCTTTCTCCCAACATGATATCATGAGGTTATTGTGGAGACCTTTCTCACGAGATGATACTACGAGGGTAGCGTACAGACCTTTCGCCCGACATGATACCATGAGGTTATTGTGGAGACCTTTCTCCCGACATGTTACCATGAGGTTATTGTAGAGACCTTTCTCCCGACATGATACCATGAGGTTATTGTAGAGACCTTTTTCCGATATGACACACGGGGCTCTGTTGTAGAACTCTTCTTCTCCCTCTGATTGCACGGAGGTACATGTGGCCAGTCTTTCCCTCACTTAGCAACCGCAATTAACTTAACTATAGGGTGTATTTTTAATGACTGTGCAGTGTTTGAAAATAGTGCCGGTCCAAGTTTGTATTCACCCTCTGTAAAGTCCATGGAACATAATAGTAAATGCTAAACGTCGACCGGCAATATTTTTAAACACCGCACAGTAATTAAAAATACACCTGTAGTAATGAGTTATATGTTACCGTAAGTTTTACAGTTGTAAACCTGTAATCATTTCCTACATGATACTTGCTTCCATGCACCCACGCGTAGCTTTAGAAGTTGTTTTGATTCACGTTGTAAATAATACACCGTAAAGTGTTTACTCAAGCCACTGTATTTGTTAGCCTTCTAAAGCAAGGATTGTTTGCGTGCCTGGTTTCAACTTTATTATTTTTTATTCTGTTTTTGGTTGCCTATTGCAGCTTTGTTGATTGTCTTTTTTTTTTTTTTAACCTGACAAAGATCTGGCGACAGGCGTATCTGTGTGTGTTCGCGCAGCGTGGGTGCGCACTTGCTTGTTGTTCCTGCAGGAAGTTATTTGCATGGTATTGTTGACATCACCACTGGGTTTAACGTCCTTTACGTTCCTGAATTGGAAACAAATAGGTATATTTAGCTCCTGCGAGAAGGAAACGTACTAAACACAAACACGTTGCACATATTTTACAAGGAGATCCATCGTATACTGGAATACAGGTAAAAATCCAAAAATCCAAAATCAGAAGCAATAAATATATAAAATGAATAATAAAATAAAATACACACAAATGCGTACAAAACGACACACAGGACGGCCGACGTTTCGGTTCTCAGAATCTTTATCAAGGACAGGACAACACAGATAAATAAAACAGCGAAAAAAAAAAAAAAAAAGGAAAAAAAAACACAACTACTTCGTTCCCATGTGAGACAGAAAAGTATTTTCTGTCTCACATGGGAACGAAGTAGTTGTGTTTTGCACGCACACACTCCCTCACCCACTCTCACACATACACGTACGCTTGCATGCACTGACACATTCCCTCACCATTTCTCGCTCAATCACTCTCCCCACACACACACACACATTCACTCTATCACTCTCTCTGATACCCACTCTCTCTCTCTCTCTCTCTCTCTCTCTCTCTCTCTCTCTCCTCTCTCTCTCTCTCTCTCTCTCTTTCTCTCTCTCTCTCTATCTATCTATCTATCTATCTATCTATCTAAGAGGGACACTGTTAATCTGTTGTAACATACAGTAGCAGCATACATGTTGTAACATACAGGTAGCAGCATACATGTTATAACATACAGGTAGCAGCATACATGTTATAACATACAGATAGCAGCATACATGTTGTAACATACAGGTAGCAGCATACATGTTATAACATACAGATAGCAGCATACATGTTATAACATACAGATAGCAGCATACATGTTATAACATACAGGTAGCAGCATACATGTTATAACATACAGATAGCAGCATACAGGTTATAACATACAGATAGCAGCATACATGTTATAACATACAGATAGCAGCATACATGTTATAACATACAGATAGCAGCATACATGTTATAACATACAGATAGCAGCATACATGTTATAACATACAGATAGCAGCATACATGTTGTAACATACAGGTAGCAGCATACATGTTATAACATACAGATAGCAGCATACATGTTATAACATACAGATAGCAGCATACATGTTATAACATACAGATAGCAGCATACATGTTATAACATACATGTAGCAGCATACATGTTATAACATACAGATAGCAGCATACATGTTATAACATACATGTTAGCAGCATACATGTTATAACATACAGATAGCAGCATACATGTTATAAATACAGATAGCAGCATACATGTTGTAACATACAGATAGCAGCATACATGTTATAACATACAGATAGCAGCATACATGTTATAACATACAGATAGCAGCATACATGTTGTAACATACAGTAGCAGCATACATGTTATAACATACAGATAGCAGCATACATGTTATAACATACAGATAGCAGCATACATGTTATAAACATACAGATAGCAGCATACATGTTATAACATACAGATAGCAGCATACATGTTATAACATACAGATAGCAGCATACATGTTATAACATACATGTAGCAGCATACATGTTATAACATACAGATAGCAGCATACATGTTATAACATACAGATAGCAGCATACATGTTGTAACATACAGGTAGCAGCATACATGTTATAACATACAGATAGCAGCATACATGTTATAACATACAGATAGCAGCATACATGTTATAACATACAGATAGCAGCATACATGTTATAACATACATGTAGCAGCATACATGTTATAACATACAGATAGCAGCATACATGTTATAACATACATGTAGCAGCATACATGTTATAACATACAGATAGCAGCATACATGTTATAACATACAGATAGCAGCATACATGTTGTAACATACAGATAGCAGCATACATGTTATAACATACAGATAGCAGCATACATGTTATAACATACAGATAGCAGCATACATGTTATAACATACAGATAGCAGCATACATGTTATAACATACAGATAGCAGCATACATGTTATAAACATACAGGTAGCAGCATACATGTTATAACATACAGATAGCAGCATACATGTTATAACATACAGATAGCAGCATACATGTTGTAACATACAGATAGCAGCATACATGTTATAACATACAGATAGCAGCATACATGTTTATAACATACAGGTAGCAGCATACATGTTATAACATACAGATAGCAGCATACATGTTATAACATACAGATAGCAGCATACATGTTATAACATACAGATAGCAGCATACATGTTATAACATACAGATAGCAGCATACATGTTATAACATACAGGTAGCAGCATACATGTTGTAACATACAGATAGCAGCATACATGTTATAACATACAGATAGCAGCATACATGTTATAACATACAGGTAGCAGCATACATGTTATAACATACAGATAGCAGCATACATGTTATAACATACAGATAGCAGCATACATGTTATAACATACAGATAGCAGCATACATGTTATAACATACAGATAGCAGCATACATGTTATAACATACAGGTATCAGCATACATGTTATAACATACAGGTAGCAGCATACATGTTATAACATACAGATAGCAGCATACATGTTATAACATACATGTAGCAGCATACATGTTATAACATACAGATAGCAGCATACATGTTATAACATACATGTAGCAGCATACATGTTATAACATACAGATAGCAGCATACATGTTATAACATACAGGTAGCAGCACAGAGCTAATAGTATACAGGTAGCAGCATACATGTTATAACATACAGATAGCAGCATACATGTTATAACATACATGTAGCAGCATACATGTTATAACATACAGATAGCAGCATACATGTTTAACATACATGTAGCAGCATACATGTTATAACATACAGATAGCAGCATACATGTTATAACATACAGGTAGCAGCACAGAGCTAATAGTATACAGGTAGCAGCATACATGTTATAACATACAGATAGCAGCATACATGTTGTAACATACAGGTAGCAGCATACATGTTATAACATACAGATAGCAGCATACATGTTGTAACATACAGGTAGCAGCATACATGTTATAACATACAGATAGCAGCATACATGTTATAACATACAGGTAGCAGCATACATGTTATAACATACAGATAGCAGCATACATGTTATAACATACAGATAGCAGCATACATGTTGTAACATACAGGTAGCAGCATACATGTTATAACATACAGATAGCAGCATACATGTTATAACATACAGATAGCAGCATACATGTTATAACATACAGATAGCAGCATACATGTTATAACATACAGATAGCAGCATACATGTTGTAACATACAGGTAGCAGCATACATGTTATAACATACAGATAGCAGCATACATGTTATAACATACAGATAGCAGCATACATGTTATAACATACAGGTAGCAGCATACATGTTGTAACATACAGATAGCAGCATACATGTTATAACATACAGATAGCAGCATACATGTTATAACATACAGATAGCAGCATACATGTTATAACATACAGATAGCAGCATACATGTTATAACATACATGTAGCAGCATACATGTTATAACATACAGATAGCAGCATACATGTTATAACATACATGTAGCAGCATACATGTTATAACATACAGATAGCAGCATACATGTTATAACATACAGGTATCAGCATACATGTTATAACATACAGGTAGCAGCACAGAGCTAATAGTATACAGGTAGCAGCATACATGTTATAACATACAGATAGCAGCATACATGTTGTAACATACAGGTAGCAGCATACATGTTATAACATACAGATAGCAGCATACATGTTATAACATACAGATAGCAGCATACATGTTATAACATACAGATAGCAGCATACATGTTATAACATACATGTAGCAGCATACATGTTATAACATACAGATAGCAGCATACATGTTATAACATACATGTAGCAGCATACATGTTATAACATACAGATAGCAGCATACATGTTATAACATACAGATAGCAGCATACATGTTATAACATACAGATAGCAGCATACATGTTATAACATACAGATAGCAGCATACATGTTATAACATACAGATAGCAGCATACATGTTGTAACATACAGATAGCAGCATACATGTTATAACATACAGATAGCAGCATACATGTTATAACATACAGGTAGCAGCATACATGTTATAACATACAGATAGCAGCATACATGTTATAACATACAGATAGCAGCATACATGTTATAACATACAGATAGCAGCATACATGTTATAACATACAGATAGCAGCATACATGTTATAACATACAGATAGCAGCATACATGTTATAACATACAGATAGCAGCATACATGTTATAACATACAGATAGCAGCATACATGTTATAACATACAGGTAGCAGCATACATGTTATAACATACAGATAGCAGCATACATGTTATAACATACAGATAGCAGCATACATGTTATAACATACAGATAGCACATACATGTTATAACATACAGATAGCAGCATACATGTTATAACATACAGATAGCAGCATACATGTTTAACATACAGATAGCAGCATACATGTTATAACATACAGATAGCAGCATACATGTTATAACATACAGATAGCAGCATACATGTTATAACATACAGATAGCAGCATACATGTTATAACATACAGATAGCAGCATACATGTTATAACATACAGTAGCAGCATACATGTTATAACATACAGATAGCAGCATACATGTTATAACATACAGATAGCAGCATACATGTTATAACATACAGATAGCAGCATACATGTTATAACATACAGATAGCAGCATACATGTTGTAACATACAGGTAGCAGCATACATGTTATAACATACAGGTAGCAGCATACATGTTATAACATACAGATAGCAGCATACATGTTGTAACATACAGATAGCAGCATACATGTTATAACATACATGTAGCAGCATACATGTTATAACATACAGATAGCAGCATACATGTTATAACATACAGGTAGCAGCATACATGTTATAACATACAGGTAGCAGCATACATGTTATAACATACAGGTAGCAGCATACATGTTATAACATACAGGTAGCAGCATACATGTTATAACATACAGATAGCAGCATACATGTTGTAACATACAGGTAGCAGCATACATGTTATAACATAGCAGGTAGCGCATACATGTTATAACATACAGAGATAGCAGCATACATGTTGTAACATACAGGTAGCAGCATACATTTTAAAACATACAGATAGCAGCATACATGTTGTAACATACAGGTAGCAGCATACATGTTATAACATACAGATAGCAGCATACATGTTAGTAACATACAGGTAGCAGCATACATGTTATAACATACAGGTAGCGCATACATGTTATAACATACAGATAGCAGCATACATGTTGTAAACATACAGGTAGCAGCATACATGTTATAAACATACAGATAGCAGGCATACATGTTATAACATACATGTAGCAGCATACATGTTATAACATACAGATAGCAAGGCATACATGTTATTAACATACAGGTAGCAGCACAGCATGCTAATAATATACAGGTAGCAGCATACATGTTATAACATACCAGATAGCAGCATACATGTTAGTAACATACAGATAGCAGCATACATGTTATAACATACATGTAGCAGCATACATGTTATAACATACAGATAGCAGCATACATGTTATAACATACATGTAGCAGCATACAATGTTATAACATACAGATAGCAGCATACATGTTATAACATACAGGGAGCAGCATACATGTTATAACATACAGGTAGCAGCATACATGTTATAACATACAGGTAGCAGCATACATGTTATAACATACAGGGTAGCAGCATACATGTTATAACATACAGATAGCAGCATACATGTTGTAACATACAGGTAGCAGCATACATGTTATAACATACAGGTAGCAGCATACTATGTTGATAACATACAGATAGCAGCATACATGTTATAACATACAGGTAGCAGCATACATGTTATAACATACAGATAGCAGCATACATGTTAGTAACATACAGATAGCAGCATACATGTTGTAACATACAGATAGCATCATACATGTTATAACATACAGATAGCAGCATACATGTTATAACATACAGATAGCAGGCATACATGTTATAACATACAGATAGCAGCAGACATGTTATAAACATACAGATAGCAGCATACATGTTGTAACATACAGATAGCAGCAATACATGTTTATACATACAGATAGGCAGCATACATGTTGTAACATACAGATAGCAAGCATACATGGTTGTAACAATACAGTTAGCAGCATACAGGTTATAACAATACAAGAGAGCAGCAATACATGTTGTAACAGACAGGTAGGCAGCATACATGTTTATAACATAACAGGATAGCAGCATACATGTTAGAACATCACAGATAGCAGCATACATGTTATAACATACAGGTAGCAGCAGACATGTTGTAACATTACAGATAGCAGCATACATGTTATAACATACCAGATAGCAAGCATACATGTTGTAAACATACAGATAGCCAGCATACATGTTATAACATACAGGTAGCAGCATACTGTTATAACATACAGATAGCAGCATACATGTTGTAACATACAGGTAGCAGCATACATGTTGTAACATACAGATAGCAGCATACATGTTATAACATACAGGTAGCAGCATACATGTTGTAACATACAGATAGCAGCATACATGTTATAACATACAGATAGCAGCATACATGTGTATAACATACAGATAGCAGCATACGGTTAACACTACAGATAGCAGGCATACAGTTATAACATACAGATAGCAAGCATACCATGTTATAACATACAGATAGCAGCATACATGTTATAACATACAGATAGCAGCTAACATGTTATAACATACAGATAGCAGCATACATGTTATAACATACGATAGCAGCATACATGTTATAACATACAGATAGCAGCATACATGTTTAACATACAAGATAGCCCATACCTGTTGTAACATACAGGTATCAGCATACATGTTATAACATACAGATAGCAGCATACATGTTGTAACCTACAGGTAGCAGCACAGAGCTAATAGTATACAGTAGCAACATAAAGCTAGCAGCATACATGTTATAACATACAGATAGCAGCATACATGTTGTAACATACAGGTAGCAGCACAGAGCTAATAGTATACAGGTAGCAACATAAAGCTAGCAGCATACATGTTGTAACATACTGGTAGTAGCATACAGATAGAAGCTTGAAGGCAGCAGCATACATGTAGCATCATACAGGTAGCAGCCTGAAGATAACCCCATAATGTAGCGGGTCCAGTTAGTGGTTTCGCTTTGGCTCACTCAGCTATAAAATAAGTATTCAAAGTCGCATTTACTTTCTTCGTGGAAATCAACCTAAGTCATAAGTCGTGAGTTTGTGTGAAATTGGAGTTTTGCTTAGACTCTTTTAAGTTATGTACTTTATCCTGACTTCTTCTGCTTCTTGTTTTTGGCGCTCGCTCGCTTTGAACTCAAGCTTAATCCATATACACTACTTCTAGTTGTGCTGGACTGAATTTTACGTGTGGATTAGCTTTCCCTATTAACAGTGTCCCTCGCCATTAGGCGAACTCACTCCGACTTCAGAGGTACTTGTAATTTACGTCCCCAAGTCAAGGACGATAGGTCAACATTTTAGTCCAACTGTCCGGTTTAGGGGTTGAACCCCTTACCTCGGCATCAGCACACCGGATGTTTAAGAACACGCGTTCTTATCCATTCGGTCATGCTGGTCTACAAACTTATAGTATTATTTGTAGCCCATGGGACAAGGCAATCAGTGCTCTACGGATACAGTGGACATTCCCACAATTCAACATCTATGAGGCATACTGAGCAAACACATTCGTTCCTTGCTGGTTGTGACGTCAAGTGTAGTTGATGAATCAATGCATGAAAACGTTTGAAGACAAACAGAAAAGTCAACTCTTGTAGGAGAATAATAAAAGCGCCGACGCCTGTTTTATCATATTTTGAACTGACAGAAATGGTTTAACTAGTTGTAAAGTCCATTAGTTTACTTGTGGAATGCTTAAAAACAATAGAACTATTGCAGTAAGTAATATGCCTGTCCTCCCACCTCTAATCAAAACCACAATGCAATCCTCACAGGCGTGCTGCAAACGATTAGTCGTTCATTGATCAGTAATCAAACATAAACATGTTTTGCGTCAGTAATTTTCCTTACCAACTTACCAAATCTTCCTACCAACTCTATGCTACCAATGCCAAACCTGGACAATGACAGAAAAAGAGAAAAGAAATATCACAACAATAGAAATGAGGTTCCTGAGAAGAATACTCAACGTATCAAGAAGAGATAAGATCAGAAATGAAGAAATGAGGACTAAAGTGGGGGTTAAAGCAGCACTAGATTTTATTAAGCAAGCAAGTCAAATGGTTTGGCCATGCAAGTAGGTTATCAGTCAACAGCATATCACAATAAGCAACAGACCAGATGGAAACAGAGGAAGAGGCCGACCACGTAACCGTTGGACGGAGGGAATAGCATGAGTCCATGGGAATGTCGATATATGAAGCCCATAATCGGGCACTCTCACGAAATTTATACTTCACTTCGACACCGCAAGGTACAAGAGG
Source organism: Cepaea nemoralis (assembly GCA_014155875.1). Taxonomy (NCBI): domain Eukaryota; kingdom Metazoa; phylum Mollusca; class Gastropoda; order Stylommatophora; family Helicidae; genus Cepaea; species Cepaea nemoralis. The sequence goes on along the minus strand of JACEFZ010027343.1, from coordinate 831,600 downwards.
AACATGATGAGATGAGATGAGATGAGACTTTCCTTAGCATGTTAAACAAAGATAGGGAACCGAGCTAGATCAGTGCCTAGCACGCTTACATGACGACTCGTTGGTCAGGTGTTGGAATCCTCGTCGAAGCTGATTGTTTTGAGGCTGACCTGGACTCCCAGGTCACCTAGCCTAAAATGGGTACCAGGCAAAGATCTGCGAATAATAAAGAACATCCTCGTATGTTGGTAGCAAACAGCAGCCATAAGAATCAACAACCTGATAGGAACATTTCAGTGTATAAAGAAGAGCGTCAGACAAGGTTGTGTAATGTCTCCTGGTGTTTTCTTATTGTACAGTGAACAAATAATGAAATCAACATAAAATATGCCATGTGTCCTGGTTGGTGGACATAATATAACTTACATCATGCTGATTACACCGTCTTGATATCAACAAGCCAAAAGAAACTACAGGAATTAAGATGTGCAGTGGTTGTAGAAAGTGAAGACATGGAAAGACAGAAGTCATGATGATATCAAAGAAACAGATTGTGCCTAAATGTACAATTAAAGTAAGTGGCGTTATTTTGGGGCAAGTGTGGAAACCCAGGTATCTAGGCGCATGGATAACATCAGATGGAAGATGCATTACAGCGATAAAGAACAGAATAGGAAAAGCAAAAACTGCATTCTATCAAATGAAGAATATTTTATGCAATAAGTCCTTGTCATAGGAAGTGAGAAAAAGAGTTCTCACATAGAACAAGTTTTAATATACGACTGCGAACTCTGGACATTTAATAAACAGGCGAAAAATTCCATAGAAGCATTCAATTCAATTTAACTTTATTTTAAAAGGGTTACAAATTGGGCACACAGGCCCATCTTACATTCGGCCCTTCCAATCACTCATCTTTCATTTATTTCATTAATAGTGCATGAACATTCACACAGGAAAATACATTGTCAAATGAATGTTGTAAACATAACTGATGCATATTACAATGTTATGAGACGTATCCCTCACCCATCCATACATCCTCCTCCCACCCACATACACCCCACCCACCCACACAATCCCCATCCACCCACACATAACCTCCCCCCACCCACACACACCTCACAGATTAACGCATATCAACCATCCACACATATCACCCACCCATACACACACACCCTCCATCCACCCACACACATCCCCCACCCACACACACCCCACCCACCCTCCCACATACCCACCCCACATACCCACACACACATCCCCCACCCACCCACACACATCCCCCACCCACACACATCCCCACACACCCCACCCACCCACCCATACACACCCCCATAAACCCACCTTTCCCTATTAACACACATCCTCCACACACACATTTCCCCACAAACACACCCAACCCCCAGCCCACACACACCCACCCATCAATATCCACACACTTCCAACCACTCAGCCAAACACTAACTCCTCAACCACACATCCCCCACCCACCCACACCCCTACCAATCAACACACCCTGCAGCCACCCACCCACATACACATTCCCCATCTACCAACCCACAACACCCCCCCCACCCACCAAAACTCACACTTCCTACCATCCACCCAAACATTTCCACTCCCACACACATCCCTCACCCACGCACAACTCCCATCCACCACACATCCCTTCACCCACCCACACATCTCCCATACATCTCCCCCCCCACCCATACATCCCCCACCTACCAGCACATACCTCACTTACACCCGCACCCACACACACACACACACATCCCCCACCCTTACACATCTCCCTACCCACACATACTTCCCCCAACCCCCATACACATCCTCCTACACACACTCCCTCCGGGAGATGTAGTGTTATAGAAGAATGCTGAAAATTCATTTAACATCCAAAATTAGCAATCTGAACATTTTGAGGGAAGCAAAGTCGCAAAGACAACTTACCACAAACATCAGACAAAAGGCAGTCACATCACTTTTAAACCACTTTATGAGAAGACACAACTTGGCACATGTTGTGACAGCCGGAATGATTTGTGGAAACATAGACAGAGGAAGACAGCGGGAGAAAATTCTTGAGTGGTGTGTCATGACACGGTAGCGGGCCAATACATGAATTGATCCATGCCGTCAGAGATTGAGATTTGTGGAGACGCATGATCCCCCATGTCAGCCGGCAAGGCACTTGATAATGATAAACATCGTATGGTTCTATAAATAGTATCTGCACAAGCTGTTTTCTAGTTTCACAGATCTATTAATAAATAAATGTCATAATATAACTGTATATATGTATGTATTTGCTTTGTTCACACATGTGACACCTAACACTAACAAACGGCAACGCTCTGTAATATACACAAACAAAAGAAACACACATTACGCCTTGTAAATATACATTGATTTGTATGAAATAAACGTTTTAAAAAAAAAAAAAAAAATCTATTAAAAATTAGGTAAGTGCAATGTTATGTAGTTTAATAGTTCTATGCAAGTATTGGCAGGCTATATGTATTCAAGTTTGAGAGTCCCAGGGATTGATTGGCACGCGGCTACATTGTTCAATGGATTAAGTGTCCTAGAATGATGTCGGCACATTCTGTGGATATCCTGGATATCCTAATTCAGCGAAGGAGAGAGAGAGAGAGAGAGAGAGAGAGAGAGAGAGAGAGAGAGAGAGAGAGAGAGAGAGAGAGAGAGAGACAGACAGACAGACAGACAGACAGACAGACAGAGACAGAGACAGAGAGAGTGAGAGACCGACCGACCGACCGACCGACCGACTGACCGACCGACAGACAGACAGACAGACAGACAGACAGACAGACAGACAGACAGGCTGGCACTATCCCAAAGTAGATCGCAACTTATATATATATATAGTTAGCATACAAATGACGTCGGAGGTGACGTATAGCACAAGATATAAAGGCTCACCTGCTGACTTTCTCCCTGTTGAAGCTATAATCCGTGCTGTATGAATATCAATGAGTGAGATTAAGTCTGAGACTGACACTCTTTGTGGGAGATATTATTTCAGCTAAGACCGACTTACAAGGTCATGGCTCCGCTTGCTTACGATATTTATACACTTCTATACATCGCTCTGCAAACATCAAAGAAATTAAAACCTTAATGGATTGGAAGAAATAAAGCAACAAAAGTCAGCGTACAAGAGTTAGCATATTTTCTGTGGCAACATCTTCTTCTTTCTCCCCCAACTCTCACTGAGATTCTCAACTAACTCACTCCAAACCGTCCTTTCCTTAGCTATCACTATCACAAGCAGCTCTATCCATATCCTCTCCATTTCATTAATTTCTCTCTCTCTATTTCTCTTCCCCGCTCTTCTTTTGCCTTGTTGATTCCAGACAAATGCCTTTCTAGGTTGTATGTCATATTAAGCGTGTGGCAACATAAGGACGTGAAACTTGGATATTTCAAAATCAGATGAAAAGTAATGCTTTCTTCTTCTTCTTCTTTTCGTTCATCCGGAGTGTTTTTTTCAGATGTGATTGCGGTGTGCGTTAGGCACTCTTGGGTTGAAAACCCTTAGGTCACACATCCGGCTTTCGCGTGCATTTTTGACCAGGTTAGCAATCCTGGGAGACTCTCACTTTTGTGGTACCGTCCACATCCCAGCTGGTCAAGTTCGAACAGTCGAGGACTTCGGTCATCCCTCAAGAGAAGGAAGGCACAGTCCATAGCATTTTCCGCCATCCTAGGTTGCTTCCATAGTTGCAGGGCCGACACATAGCGCCCTGATACTGGGCTCACCGAGGGAATGGTCACGTCATGCTCATGGCTGCTTTAATTCCTCACTTCAATATATTGGGCTTTTCGTTCGCCCCGGGCCGTTCCCGCACAAACCAGACAGGTCTGCAGAAGGTATTCACTCAGCGAGTTTTCGCACATGTGCTTGTCGTTGCGCCCGTCAGAGCTGTTCCAGGCACGACAGACATTCGGAAAACTACCTAGTCAGAGCTGTTCCGAACAAGAGCGGCATTCGGAAACTAGGTAGTCAGAGCTGTTCCTAGCACGGGAGACATTCGGACGAGACATTTCACTCGGACGTAAATGCGTAGTGTCAATTTTTAGTTTGCCACCCGTAGGGCGACACTTCCGACTTCCGGCGGGCATTGTTTTAGTGAGGTTAGCCTTCCTCTGGTTTCGAGACACGTTAGACTGTTGTAATGTCACCCACATCTCAGCTGGTCAAGATAGAACGATCAACGATATCGTGGTCTGCCCTCAAGGGAAGGCAGGGGCAGACCATGGGCATTATCTCGCTATCCAAGGAGGCTTCCATAATTGCAGAGCCGGCACATATTGCTCTGAGACTGGGCTCACCCAAGGAGTTTCCACGTCCTGCTCATGGCTGCTTTAGTTCCTCACTTCCATGTGTTGGGCATCCCACTTGCCACTGATCGCTCAATCACACACCAGGAGCGGTCAGACTGCGAGTGACATCCACTCGGTAAGCTTTTGCTTGTGACTTCAGACCACGCAATAGGTTCGCTCGCCGTGCGTTCCATTTCGCGTTGATGAGACATTCTTCCACTTTTGTCTACACTCTCTATGAGTTAGATACAGACAGTTTCCGTAACCCTTCGACTGGGGCACTTTTCTGACTTTTTTGTACTCGCTCACGAGGTAGGCTACATGTGCTGCCGGCTCAGCACCTTACCTTCGTGCAGCAGTGAACGGGAAACGGCCAGGCCCCTTCATCCGGGAATCTCTCATATCCCCCAGCTGAGAGCCTTCGAACATGTATCAGACCTGAGCATGTAGCTTGCTCAGTATCATGTTTCTATTTTCCGGTAGACGGGTATCGGCCTGGCTCTCAGATCCGAGGGTTTGTGGCTTAGAGGCGTTCAGCCACAGCCCTCGACAGTGAACCTTAAGAGTTTCCGGTAGACTGGTATCGGCCTGGCTCTCAGATCCGAGGGTTTGTGGCTTAGAGGCGTTCAGCCACAGCCCTCGACAGGGAGCCTTAAGAGTTTTGTCCGGACCAAAAACGTCTGCCTTCGTGCACCTTTTAAACTTTTGACTGTTATCCTCAGTCTATACCTGCAGAGCAGCAGGTTGTGTCTCTCTTAGTCTGGTCCCTATCCCATAAGCTGTCCGATATGTAGTTTTTCATCCATCGGCAAGCAAATGGGGTCGATGGGACACGCAAGCTCCCCCACCACGTCAAGGTGGAGACACATCGGGGGAGTAATGCTTTCTACACACAGCATCTATGGCGCCCCAATTAATCCCCCAATTAATTCGCTTTAGTTTCAAATGTTTTGTGTTTACTGTTTTCCCCTCCAATTTTCATTTCCGCCATAATACACCAAACGTATTCTTCCCTTCGTCCTGCAAAAAGGGGGAAGGCAAACAAGTAAATATCTGGGTGGATTGGCCACGTGGCATAGTCGAGACAAAAACACAGAATTGATCCACGACTCTGGTGATCGCCCATGCTTATGGACATGGCACATGATGATGATGAAGATGATGATGATGATGATGATGATGATGATGATGATGATGATGATGATGATGATGATATGATGATGATGATGATGATGATGATGATGATGATGATGATGACGATGATGATGATGAAGATGATGATGATATGTAACGGAAAAGGCCTGGATGACTGAAGGATCAGCTTATATCGTGGAGCGTGTCTTCGAACCTCGGTAAGGCGAGCGGTTTAAAAACAATCGTAATCTTTACATTACTCGACAAATGCTTAGGCAACCAACCTTATCTCTCAGCAGAGAGTGATAAGTGATAAAAACTCTGAGGCGGAGCAAGCACAACAGGGAGCTTCTGATCTTCAGAAAGGGTCCACCCCCTTCACGGATTGTTTCGGTCCTTTATCTTACTGACACTTTCTAGGTGCGGAGCCACCCAGAGTCGTGACTCCTGGTGTCTTTCTCCTGCTGGAAGTTAGAACCACGTTTCGATACGTTGCATTGTCCTCATGTTTTGCGTTGTCTTCGTTTGACAAACTCACTGGACGAAAAAGAGAATAAACCGGTCTACCCTACAAGAACTGGGCATTAAAGAAGACTGGTTATAAAGATAATAAAATGACAGAAAAATTAAATAATTTTGAACATGTATAAAGACATGAATGCCTGGGTGAAATATTATTGAGGGATATGTACCAGAGAGGCGGAGAAGAGGAAGACGACAATGCAGATGGATACACGATGTGATAGATCATTTATACATGACAGTAACAGAGGGGCGGGGGGCACATGGTTTATGATAAAGAAGTTTCGAGGGTTCTGCGCTGGATAGGCCACATGACGGTGATGAATACTCTCGTTTAGACTAATGTATTTACGACATGTCTTTGAAGAACGTTATTTTAATACAGGAAGCGAAATGTGTAATAATATGAGAGTAATAATTATGTACTGTTGTCTCTATCTCTTTATTTCTCTCTTTATTTCTCTCTCTCTCTCTCTCTCTCTCTCTCTCTCTCTCTCTCTCTCTCTCTCTCTCTCTCTCTCTCTCTCTCTCTCTCTCTCTCTCTCTCTCTCTCTCTCTCTCTCTCTAGGTCTTCCCTAACACTCTTCCTTTCTTTCGTGCCGGTTGTCACATTTCCATTGTATACCTTCTTGTATACAAAATGACGAATGTCTTGTTCTGATTTGTCTACATCTTCTTCCTCATTCGCACTCAGACCTCCACGTGAACGACTCCGAAAGACGCAGCAGATAGTTGCTGGGTCATGACATCCCGATACAATTTATTTGGTGGAAGACAGTTGGTTAATGCCATACTCGTTTCTGTTCTTTACTCGAAAGTTGGGCAGCACTGTTGTATGTGTCTCGGACTATTAACGCACACACACTCACACACACACGCACGCGCGCACACACACACACACACACACACACACACACAGGCGCACACAGAGATGGGATCAACTAATAGTATATACGAGAAGTCGGCAACCTTTGTGTGATATTGTGCCGAAGTAATGTTCTAAAATCACTCAGTGTGCCAACGTAAATTTACGATTTATGCTTATACATTATATGATACTGGAGATATACCTTCTGAATTATGTCATTCTGTATTTATTGCAATCCCAAAGAAATCACGAACCTTGGAATGTGATCAACATGAACAATTAGTATAATGAGTCACATCACAAAGATCTTATTACGAATTATCATGCAAAGAGTGAGGAAGAAAATACAACCTGAAATAGGGGAAGAACAATGTGGGTTTGTAGAAGGAAAGGGTACAGTAAATGCTGTGTATATGCTGCGAACAGTTATTGAACGTGCTATAGAAGTAAACAAGGATATACATCTTTGCTTTATTGACTATACAAAGGCTTTTGATAGAGTTAGACATGTCAACATGGTGGATATGCTTGCAGATCTACAAATTGATGGGAAAGACATTAGACTTATGAAGAACATATATTGGAAACAACAAGCTGCAATAAGGATTGATAATGAAGTGGGACAGTATCAGCCAATTAAGAGAGGTGTTAGGCAGGGATGTGTGATGTCTCCAGATCTTTTTTCCCTATACAGTGAAAATATTTTCAGAAATGTAGAGAATATAAATGGAATCATCATTGGAGGACGAAACATCAATAACATTAGATATGCAGATGATACAGTATTGATTGCAGACAATGCACAGGATCTGCAACAATTAGTAGACGCGGTTGTTGTACACAGTGAGCAGCTAGGGTTGGAATTAAATTGTAAGAAGACACAGGTTATGGTCGTCACTAGGAAGAACGAAGTACCACAATGTAATATACAAGTAAATGGGAATATTCTTCAACAAGTGAATCGGTACAATTATCTCGGAACAGTCATAACATCTGATGGGAGATGCCTTGAAGAGATTAGAACAAGAATCGCCATGGCGAAAGTAGCCTTTAGCAAGATGAAAAACATTCTGACCAATAAAAAGATGTCAATTGAAACGAGGAAAAAGAGTGTTGATGGGATACATAGAGCCTGTTCTTTTGTATGGATGTGAAACTTGGACAATGTGCAGTCAAGCTGAAAAACATCTGATGGCTGCAGAAATGTGGTTTCTGAGGAAAATGCAAAGAACACCATGGACAGACAGAAAAACCAATGACCAAGTACTACAGGAGACAAATGAAAATCGTAGATTGATTAGAGAAATTAGACGTAGACAGTCAAAATTTTTTGGACATGTTATGAGAAGAAATGGACTGGAGAACTTAGTGACAACTGGCAAGATCGAAGGGAACAGACCAAGAGGCAGACCGAGAGGAAAATACCTGGATGGCTTGGCCACATGGCATGGACGAGACAGGAACACTGAGCTGATCCACGACTCTGGTGATCGAGTGAAATGGCGAGTCATTACCGCCCACGCTTTCCGGCACGGCACATGATTGATTGATTGAATGCTTATCCGTTTCTCCAATAGCCTTGAAACGCGCTAATACAAAATACAGAAAACACTAAATATACAAACTAGACAACACAGAAAATACTAAACATACATCACACACAACGCGTGTACGTACGCACGCACGCGCACACACACACACACACACCCCTCTCTCTCTCTCTCTCTCTCTCTCTCTCTCTCTCTCTCTCTCTTCTCTCTCTCTCTCTCTCTCTCTCTTCTTCTTCTTCTTCTTCTTCTTCTTCATCTTCTTCTTCTTCTCTAAGCCTACAAACTACAGAAAAAAATAAATATACAAGCTACAAAAATGTACAAATCGTTTAATAATAATACTCTTTGACACAGTAAGCCATGTTTCAGTAAAGTCACAAATTAGCCACACAAATGACTGTATGTAACTCATGTTGTGCACACACAGACAAACAATAGACCAGCATATGACACATTCGACACGAGTCATACATATCACATATCAGTAATGTACACAATGGTTACAGCTATTTATTTACAGAGCGGGAGAGTTGGTATATCGGTTAAGATGTTATACTGACAATGAGGTGAGTTAAGTCAAGCAAGGGTTCGATGCCAGCTCTCGTCGTTCGCTAGAGGAGAGACAGACTGGTCACCCTACTTCCTTGCGGTCACGCCTACATAAATGTGATGATCCTAACACTGCACATACCCACAACGGGTTTCTTTTGTTCTAGACACAAAGATCTATATTCCCATATACTTCTATACGACACACATAGTTTTACATTTACATTATTGAGCAATAAGTGGTGGTAAATTCAATGTGCGCTGAGCATTCTTGACCTGTGTGGCTGTGAGCTGGGATGTTTATGAAGGTTTATGAAGAAAGATCCTATTGGCAGGTTTAAACAATCAGACAAGCTCTCTATCTATAGGTCTTCTCTCTCTCTCTCTCTCTCTCTCTCTCTCTCTCTCTCTCTCTCTCTCTCTCTCTCTCTCTCTCTCTCTCTCTCTCTCTCTCTCTCTCAATAATATCATCTATCCTTACAATAAATTAAACGGTATAACAAGTGAATTAACTATGAATGGCCACAAGTCAGTTCTCTTATATGCCCTCTCTCTCTCTCTCTCTCTCTCTCTCTCTCTCTCTCTCTCTCTCTCTCTCTCTCTCTCTCTCTCTCTCTCTCTCTCTCTCTCTCTCTCTCTCTCTCTTAATAATATCATCTATCCTTACAATAAATTACACGGTATAACAAGTGAATTAACTATGAATGGCCACACGTCAGTTCTCTTCCACTTTCTATCAGACAGAGGCTAATGTAGAAACTTTTGTTCCGACCCTCCCCAAAGGGACTGTATCGCAGAGCTCTCCTTCCCCTCTACAAGGTCACAGACCAGGGAAGATTAATGCTGGGACTTCACATCCGCAGAGTATTAGGACGGGTAGTCTCCGTGGCGAAGTAGTCAAGTCGTCTGCCTTCCGTTGCGAAGGTTGTGGGTTCGGTTTCGGGCTACGTCTTTCAGTTCACGAGTGCATTCTTCTCCGTGACTCCTGGGGGTCGTCGCTGGAGCTACGGAGTTCGTGCTTTATGCCCTGCGGAAAGAGGCCGAGCCATATGGGATATAACCCGATGCTATAAGTCGATCATCTCAACTTTTAAGACTGTTTTAAGAGAATTAGAACGTAGGCCGGCTTCCTGGCCTAGAGGTTAGCGACTTTTCTCCGTAATCTCGTATACTCTCGTAAGTAACGTGACGACGGTGAGAATCAGCGGTGGATCGAATCGCGTCGGTAACTTACGGAGTATGTGAGCCTGTCGCTCAGAAAGCAATGGCAAACTATTGAGCGTAATCTTGCCAAGAAATCAACAATCAGCTGAAAGATGCTGATGTTGACAGCGATGTCCTGTAAAGGACAGGCAAACATTTTTTTTTATTAGAACATAGCCGTGTTATAATTCAGCATACCTCATACAGATTGGTTGGGACTACGACTATGTTGGTAACAAGTCTTAGATAGTCGTAGGCGCGGTTCCAACTTCACGGCAAAGGGTCACCCCACAGTGCTCTGTCCTGTACCAGTGAATATCACATATTATTCATTATCAACAGTCTCTGTCCCAATGCCCATGAGATGGAACAGAAGGAGTTAGAGTAATAACTTTAATAACTAACGGCAAGACGATTTAAATATATGGTGAGTTGCTTGATACATAAAGAGATAGTTGCTTGGTACAGAAAGAGACAGTCGCTTCGAAATAAAGAGATAGTTGCTTGGTACAGAAAGAGATAGTTGCTTGGTACAGAAAGAGATAGTTGCTTGGTACATAAAGAGACAGTTGGTTGGTACATAAAGAGATAGTTGCTTGGTACAGAAAGAGACAGTTGCTTGGTACAGAAAGAGATAGTTGCTTGGTACAGAATGAGATAGTTGCTTGGTACAGAAAGAGATAGTTGCTTGGTATATGAAGAGATAGTTGCTTGGTACAAACTTACTGTTTGCTTGGCCTGAATCAGTTAATTTGGTAAATAAATAATTCAATCAACAGTGACCACCAGCAATCATACTTTTACAGTTTCATAGCTAATAGTAGCATATATAATATGGTTTATAGCTCTAAATACTGTTTATAGCTCGTAAAATAAATTTACTAGTGCAAAATTAAAAGTGAAAGCATTCTTATCAAGATATAAACATTCATGGTCACATACAGGGTGTATTTGTAATAACTGCAGTTGTTGAAAATATAGCCGTTCTAAGTTTTGTAATCGCCCTCTGTGGAGTTCATGCACCATAAAAGGTAAATACAAAACGGTAAAAACAGGTAAAATACAAAACAGGTAAATACGGCAGCATTTTCAAAAACTGCAGTCATTAAAAAATACACCCTATACTTTTGTATGTTAATTGATTCCATACGTAGCTGTGTGTAGGCATTGAGACAATCATTCTGTATTTGGGAGTCTCCATAGCGAAGTGGTTAAGTCGCCTGCCTCACGCCCATAAGATCGTGGGTTCATTTCCCGGCTACGACGGTCGGTTCACGTGTGTACTTGTTTCAGAGACTCCTGGGGGTTGTCGCTGAAGCTATGGAGTTCGTGCTTTGTGTGAAGCTTTAGGGAGGTCGCCCTGCCGATAGAAACCGAGCCACATGGGATACAAACCAATGCAACGAAGTCGATATTCTTGTCTTTTTCTCATCTCATCTTCTCATCATGTTCCTCTTGTCTTGTACCTTGCGGTGTCGAGGTGAAGTATAAACAGCGGGAGGGTGCCCGTTTGTGTGCTTCGTGTATCGATATTCCCATGGACTCTGTTATTCACTACGTCCATCGTTTACGTGGTCGGCCTCTTCCTCTGCTTCCATCTGGTCTGTACATCATTGCTTGTTGTGGTATACTGTTAGTTGGTAACCTACTTACATGGCCAAACCATTCGACTTGCTGCTTTCTAATAAAATCTAGTGCTGCCATAGCCCCCTCTTTAGTCCTGATTTCTTCATTTCTGATCTTCTCTCTTCTTGATACATTGAGTATTCTTCTCAGTAATCTCATTTCCGTTGTTGTAATTTTTCTTTTCTCTTTTTCTGTTATTGTCCATGTTTGACATTGGTAGCATAGAGTTGGTAGGATGATTGCGTTGTAGAGAGCTTTTGTTTCAAGTATCTATTGATACGCTTTTGTTCTTTAGTATAGGTGCCATTTGTCAAATGAGTTGGTTTGCCTCATTGCATTTATTTTCGATCTCGTCTTCTGATGTGCTATTTGATGATAATATACTTCCTATGAATTGAAGCTCTTTACTTGTTTCAGTGGGTGTTCTTTTATATGAATCTTTGTTGTTATTTCTTCGTTTGTATAGCCATTACCTCTCTTTTATTGATGCTAATTTTCATATTATGCTCCTTACACATTTCGCTTAGGCTATTTATGTGTTCTTGTAACTCTGCTTCTCATGTTGCTGTTAGTGTTTGATCTTCCGCAAATAGAAGTTATTTAATGGTGTAATTTGCCTGTTGGTTCATCTGTGTCTGTTCACCATGCGGTGTTGTTACGGTCTCTGTTTGGCTGGTTTCTTTACTTGTGCTGTCTATATATGTTATGAACAAGAGAGGGGACATAACACAAGCTTGTCATATTCTGGATCGTATGTCGAAGGGTTCTGAGTGTCCTCCAGTTGCTCTCACTATGCATTCACTGTTGTTGTATAAGCTTCTACATAAGTGTGTTAGATGTGTACTCACTCCATATGGTTTAAGGATTTCCCACAGCTTGTTTCTATCTACTCTATCAAATGCCTTTTCTTGGTCGACAAAGGCTAAGTAGAGTGTTTCATTAACTTCGATTGGATTTTCTATAAGTTGTCAAAGTGCAAATATGGCATCTGTGCATCCTTTGTTTTTCCTAAATCGAAGTCTCTTGCCTTTTACCCTCTTTTAACCCGAATTCTGTATTTGTATCTACGAGGGTAAGTTAATAAGTAAGTCACAAATGGCTGCAGAAAAATAACTAAAGATGATAACAACTCGAAACCAGTTTATGTTTATCAGACTGAGGCTAATGAAGGATTCTAAACCACGTTTTCACTTCACATTCAACTTCGGCGTCATTCGCGAAATGTCTCCCGCCAAGGTGTGTTTCCTGTTTATGCTGACAAATGTTTGTCCCGTAAAGCGGTGCATAGCTGGGTAGAAAAAAATTACGAGGGAGTGTCAATAAGTAAGTCACACAGTTCTGTGGGATGGCATTCAAATGAAAACAAAGCACGCAACTCTATGCAGCCGGTTTGGGAAGACTGATAAAACGATGGGATAAGTGTATCAATGTTGGTGGAAATTATGTTGAGAAATAAAGAGACAATGTATGTATAAAAATAAACTAGTTTCAAGTTGTTATCATCTTTAGTTATTTTTCTACAGCCATTTGTGACTTACTTACTAACTTACCCTTGTACGTCAAGTCAAATCACTTCAATACACAATCAGAATGAAGAAATGTGGTACTTAACTCAGAGGATTCAAATGTGAAACATATGTATATTTTTTTCACACGACTCTATAATACGCTGTCTTAGTGTAGTAATTGCAGAGCCATTTCTGGTGTGTTTGTGTTGTTGTGTTTTCTTGCTGTTGTTTGTTATTGAAATCATGACAGAGCAACGTCTTCTATTTTGTGTAATGCATTTTGTAAAGCTGTTTTACACTTTGTGTTTTCAATTTTCCCGCATTTCCACAGATTTCGGGTTTTTTCCAGTTTTACTCATTTCATTTATATAGATCTCAAATATACTCTGCATTTTTTAGTTGTTACTTTAGCCTTAAAATACTACATGTTCTTTGCAGGACGTGGCAATCACACCCAGCACCTATTGGTTGTTTGTAAATAACTAGGTAATTTTACTTTCAGCGGTATATCAATCTGTTCTGAACGAGAAGTCAACGTTTATGCCCAGTTGACTGGCTTCTGGAACAAAACAACCATGCTGCGGTGTGAACAACCATGCTGCGGTGTGAAAAACCATGCTGCGGTGTGAACAACCATGCTGCGGTGTGAACAACCATGCTGCGGTATGAACAACCATGCTGCGGTGTGAACAACCATGCTGCGGTGTGAACAACCATGCTGCGGTGTGAACAACCATGCTGCGGTGTGAAGAGAAAGTTTCAGTCCAATTGACTGGCTTCTGGAAAGAATCAACCATGCTGCGGTGTGAAGAGAAAGTTTCAGTCCAATTGACTGGTTTCTGGAAAGAATCAACCATGTCGCGGTGTGAAGAGAAAGTTTCAGTCCAATTGACTGGTTTCTGGAAAGAATCAACCATGTCGCGGTGTGAAGAGAAAGTTTCAGTCCAATTGACTGGCTTCTGGAAAGAATCAACCATGTCGCGGTGTGAAGAGACAGTTTCAGTCCAATTGACTGGTTTCTGGAAAGAATCAACCATGCTGCGGTGTGAAGAGAAAGTTTCAGTCCAATTGACTGGTTTCTGGAAAGAATCAACCATGTCGCGGTGTGAAGAGAAAGTTTCAGTCCAATTGACTGGCTTCTGGAAAGAATCAACCATGTCGCGGTGTGAAGAGAAAGTTTCAGTCCAATTGACTGGTTTCTGGAAAGAATCAACCATGTCGCGGTGTGAAGAGAAAGTTTCAGTGTCTAGCTGACTTCCTGTTAGCTATTAGTTAACTGTTACATTTGTAGAAGATTTAGAAGAAATACTTAGCAAAGTTTACCAACAGAGCATACGACCACACCTGGAATATGGGTCAACTGCGTGGTGTTCAGCATCAATAACCACACTACAAGAGCTGGACAAGGTGCAAAATCAAGCACTTAGAGTCACCACAGGAGGGATGAGATCAACCCCTATAGTGGAAATGGAGAAGATGGGGAGGACACAGGCACTGAGTGAGCGCAGAGATACGAAAACGCTAATACAAGCAGAAAAGTTCCTCAGCTTGCCAGGCCACCCTATGAAGAACAGATTTGAAAACCTAGCTATGGGGCGGTTGAAAAGAAGTAGTTTTATCCACCAGGCCAAACGACTCTGCAGAGAAACCACTGATCTGCCCACAGTTGGTATCCCCCTAACAACTATTCCAGAGCGAACTCCATGGAAAGATGAGCATAGACTATCGTTACAAATCCAGACAAAAGTGAGAGGAATATTTGACAAGGAAGAACAGAACAGTGTGCAGCGCAGAACAGCCACTCTCAGCTTCCTTGATGAAGAATACCCACAGGATCTCTGGATCCGAGTCTACACAGATGGGTCAGCACAAATGCTGTTCGAAATGGAGGAGCGGGAGTGTACATAGAATACCCAAATAATACTAGGGACACAGCCAGAGTACCGACAGGAAAGTACTGCCATAACTATGATGCCGAAATTGAGGCAATCAAGATAGCAACAGAGAAATTACTAAATAACAGCAATGGTACACAACCTGTGGTGCTACTAACAGATGCAAAATCAGTACTCGAGGCGCTCCTCTCTGGGAAATTGCCAGTACTAAGGACACTACTTTCTGAACTTAGCAGTCAGCATAAAGTCACCATACAGTGGATACCATCCCACTGTGGAGTACCCGGAAACGACAGAGCTGATCAATTGGCTAAGGAAGGAGCCAAAGAAGAACAGCCTGATGTGCCCGTTACATACCACCAAAAGAAAAGAATGATCAAATCATCAGAAAGCCACCAAAACCTGCTCAAGATGACTACCACGTTATGGACAGACCAGAACAAGTCATTATTCTGCGCCTCAGAACAGGACACAATAGATTACGCAACCGCATGTATACAAAATTCAAGATTGGTGAAACAGCCATGTGCACATGTGGATTGGCGTCGCAGACAGCAGAGCACATACTCCAAGACTGCCCAAAATATAACATATCTAGGCAAACCTTCTGGCCTAGAGAGACGACAGTGGAAGATAAACTCTATGGACCACTGTGTGAACTGAAAAAAACAGTTCAATTCATGCAAGAGACGACATTGCAGATATAGACATATTCCAAGCGAACGAAAGAAGAAGAAGAAGAACTGGTTTCTGGAAAGAATCAACCATGCTGCGGTGTGAAGAGAAAGTTTCAGTCCAATTGACTGGTTTCTGGAAAGAATCAACCATGTCGCGGTGTGAAGAGAAAGTTTCAGTCCAATTGACTGGCTTCTGGAAAGAATCAACCATGTCGCGGTGTGAAGAGAAAGTTTCAGTCCAATTGACTGGTTTCTGGAAAGAATCAACCATGTCGCGGTGTGAAGAGAAAGTTTCAGTGTCTAGCTGACTTCCTGTTAGCTATTAGTTAACTGTTACATTTGTAGAAGATTCGTTTGCATTGCAAATACATATTTCTTTTTTAAGTCTCTTTAAGATATTGTTTTCATGTTGATATGTTTATAGCAATGTTCCTTGATTTAGAAATCTGTAGATTTAGTCTACGTTCTTGTCGGAATAAAACGGCGACATCTTAGTTTGGCATTGGAGTTTGTTCTGTGTGGTCCTACTGCTTCATTTCCCCTTCAATTTCATTAGTTCTAAAGCATCTTCATATGTAGGTAGTTCCAACTGGGTAAGAGAAGGTGATCTGTCAGTGTTGGTCTGAACTCCATCGTGGTCAAGCACAGGCCTATGCATGTTCACATACACAGATTGTCTATTGGTTTCAGTGTCAATTGCTTCTGAAGTGTATCCGGAATTGTCACATCCCGACACCCCATCCTCTTTAGTTGGAATTGTCCTATGACATTTGCACGCACAGGGTTCCGAAATTGTCGACGATTTTAAGGAAACCGGGTTTAAAGAAAGCTCTAGATGTGAGCTGACAGGGCGGACTTCACAACTGTTTGACGATACTGTAGACTGGGGTTTTACTTGAGTGCTTCTATTTGGATCAAGTTCTTCAGATATCTCATTAGTAATGTTTACGTTATCTGCCACGATCATCTGGGCTGGTTCTAATGCAAGTTCGTGATTTGGAGAAACATTGTTTGGAGATATGTATACATAAACGTTATTTATATCATCGGAATCTGTATACATTGTTGTCTCTTCGCCAGATGGCGCTATTTCACCTTGAAGCACATTGAATGTATTTGGCTCAAGGCTTGTATTGGTTTTGTTAACAGTGTTTACTATCTGGTTCACTGTTTGTGATTCTGCAACCAAACTAGCAGCAGAATCCGGTTCCATTTGTCCGGCTTGTTTGTTTCCTTTGAAGTGTTCAGAAGCTCTTATTTGATTGACGATCAACGCCACACTGCACGGTGTACACTGACACAACGAACATACTGGCAGATTTTCACGGCAGATCGCAAAAATGGAGGACCCATCCCTGCCGAAGAGATCTTGATATGATGGTGGAGCTTTGCTGAGGGTATTCACGATGTTTTCATTAGATTCTCTCGAGCCTGGGTTTCTTCCCCGATGGTGGCGTCGTCGATAAATGTAGACCCACAGCATTCTAGCAAAAATCAACAGGAGCGGTACAACAGCAAGAATAACGTAGATTCGGATGTCGAATGAGTTGAAGTAGCTGGTGGGGCTGGAACTTGAACTTTCTCCCGCGTCTGTGGAAACAAAGGAACACAGTTTGAATTTGTTCGGTGATTATTTAAACGGGGAGCGGCTGGCCGAGGGGCTAAGAACGCCGGGTTTCTCCTTCGGGAGACCCGGATTCGAATCCTCGGTAAGGAGTGGATTTTTTTTTAATCTCGGGGGCAAAAAGAAAATCCTAACCTGCACAGTTTACGACAACTGCACTAGCCAGGCGGCCTTAATTCCTCAGGCTCAAGACCACACCCCCCTCCCCTGCCCTACACTGCATGGCACTATAGGCAGTATATGACAGTTTTGACAATGACAGATTATTTACAAAACATTACAGTTTACGAATGCGAAAGGTAAGAGAAGCTTTGATTGATATTGTTGTTGTTGTTTACAGTTCACTCACTTTGAACTCAAACGTAGTCCGAACACTTTCTACTACTTGAAGTGCACTGGACTGATGATTGCGTGTGGATTAGCTTTCTCTATTACCTGTGTCCCTCTTTCGTCATCAGGTAAGCCCACACCGACTTCAGAGGTACTTGAAATTTACACCCCAAATCAAGGACGAAAAGTCACCAGTTTAGTCAAATTAACTGGTATTGTGATTAAACCCGCTTTCTCGGCATCAGCGCATGTTTAAGAATAAGCGCTCTTATCCATTCGTAAACATCCGGTGCGCTGATGCCTAAGAAATTTTTAGAAGTCAAAATAAATTAAACTTAGCAATAAACTTAGAATATTCAATTATATCGTAAGATATGTGCAGACGACAGGGTGTCTATTCATCTAAAATGTCATGAGCTAAATGTTAGCTAGGATTCGAAAATATTCCTATTATCTTCTTTAGACTTATAAAACAACAAACACAAGTACTACAGCAGAAGCCTGCTCTAGGTATGTTAGAACCATCAAAGTCATAGGCTTCCCTTAGCGAGCGTCGAGTGCTGGTGATGAACCATCTTTCGGCCATGATCTTGCGATTACACCAACGCGTCAGTTTCCTCACATTCACCCCAGCATGAAATAATGTTTTCACTGTTCGTGCTTATCCAATCGAAATCACGCCATAATTGTTTCCAAACACAACATGCTTTCCATAAACGTGAACCGTGACAACATTATTTTGTTTAAGTCAATGCGCGCCTGGAGGAGATAAAATGGATATCCTCGAATTCTAGCTAACCCTGAGTTTGGTTACATTTAGATATGGCCAGGAAACAGCCTGGTTGAGTGCACAACTAAGGCTCAAGACCGTAAAGTAAAGTAAAGTATATATAGTATAGTATAGTATAGTATAGTATAGTATAGTATAGTATAGTATAGTATAGTATAGTATAGTATAGTATAGTATAGTATAGTATAGCATAGCATGGCATGGCATGGCATGGCATGGTATACTTAATTATGATCATTATTTTACAATAAAACACTCCCATCATCACGCTGAGCCACCTCTGCAATGGAGATTTCCCGTGAAGGATTTCCAGCAGCTTATGTGTTGTGAGGAAATGTCCTGGGTAGTAAAAGCTAGTGTAATAGTATAGTATAGTATAGTATAGTATAGTATAGTAGTATAGTATAGTATAGTATAGTATAGTATAGTATAGTATAGTATAGTATAGTATAGTATAGTATAGTATAGTATAGTATAGTATAGAGGCGTGCTGGGTATGATGACAGCCCCTTATTTGTACAGGTCTATCAGTACTCGATGGGTGACGTAATCAATATTACACCGGTAGCTTTTACTACCCAGGACATTTCCTCACAACACAGAAGCTGCTGCTGGAAATCCTTCACGGGAAAGCTCCATTGCAGAGGTGGCTCAGCGTGATGATGGGGGTATTTTATTGTAAAATAATGATCATAATTTTCCCGCCAACGTGAGCAGGTATTCTAGAATTAGCATGATTGCACATGCGACATTCTCACGCTTGCGCCGCACCATCCTCCACAGAAGCCAACAAAGATTTGGAGATGCTGGTAGTACCAATGGAAACCTGGTTAATTGTTCACTTGCATTCTCTCTCTCTCTCTCTCTCTTCTCTCTCTCTCTCTCTCTCTCTCTCTCTCTCTCTCTCTCTCTCTCTCTCTCTCTCTCTCTCTCTCTCTCTTCCTACGCTTTGGGTGTCATTCAGACCCTCCGCTCACTGGTAAGGCGCGGGACTAGTTTACCAACACATAGGTACTGGGTGTGTTCACAAGTACAGGCTAGTTACATTAGAGAACTTAGTAAAGGCATGGAGCCAGCACTCTCCGCTGATTCAGCATCTCCAGATGTGGCTCCTCTGTTTGTTTTACTGCAGTTTACACCTGGTTCTAGGAAGTTTTCACCATATCCATCCATCATGTGCCATGCCGATAAGCGTGGGAGGTCATGTTTCGCCATTTCACTCGATCACCAGAGTCGTGGATCAGCTCAATGTTCTTGTCTCCACCATGCCACGTGGCCAAATCATCCAGATATTTACTTCTCTGCCTTTCCCTTGTTCTCTTCCCCTCGATCGTGCCAGTTGTCACCAAGTTCTCCAATGTATGTCTTCTCATAACGTGACCAAACTACTGAGCGTAAACTTGACAAGAGATCACAACGGCAAAAAATCCTGGTGTTGACTGCGACGTCCTGTAAAGGATATGCAACTAACTTTTAACATAACGTGACCAAAAAATGTTGACCATATTTTTTTTTGTTTTAATGTTGCATATCCCTTGCAGGACGTTGCTGTCAACACCAGCAGTTTTCAGCTGCTGTTGATGTACTAGGCAAATTTTACGTTCAGTAGTTTGCCATTGCTTTCTGAACGACCGGCTCCCATACCAACACGTTATAACACAACGCGACACGGTGTGTTGACCATATCAGCCTTGTCATAAAGTATCTCACCGACCTAAGAAGCTGCAGCAGCCAGACTGTCAGCCTGGTCATTTTCTCGCACACCCGCATGCCCTGACAGACAATTCACAATATGTTCTTGTCGAGCGATGCAAGATAGCTTGCTCTGGGAGACCTTTACAAACACAATATGTGGGATTGAGCAATCTCCAGACGTCGGAACGCCACGGTTACATTCTCTGCCTCCATTCCCATGCTGTGTACATGTAATGGAACAGTAAATAGACTTCAGTAATTAACCAAGTCGCATGTACATCCTAAAGTGGAAGAGTAAAAAGAATAAATGGAGAGGGGAAAAGAAAAAAACCACTGAATTTTCTTACAGTGACACCCGAACTGTATCTGGTAATCCTGACACAAACCGCTTCCAGAAGACTGATCACCATTTCGACAGATAATCCCTTCCGTAGTACAATGACGCTCCAGGACATCGCTGTTATTCGGTGGATACGTGTCTTTGTCGAAAACCTCGTTCTCGTGGCCGTGAACCTGACACTGGGCTGCACAGATCTGGAAGCCCTTGTTACAGATCTTCTTGTAAACCTGTTGAATAATCATGACGTAACAATGAATATTCCTTACTGGTGGGAGTCTCCGTGGCGAAGTGTTATGCTGCCTGCCTCACGCTCCGACGGGGGTGGGTTCGAATTCGGGCTACGTCGTTCGGTTCACTAGTGCCTCGAAGACTTCGAAAATTTCTCGGAGACTCCTGGGGGTCGTCGCTTGAGTTACGGAGTTCGTGCTTTGTGCGACGCTTTCGACAGACCGTCTGCAGAAAGAGACCGAGCTATATGGGATAAAACACAGTACAATGAAGACGAACGTCTTGTCTTTTAAGCCATTTTAAAACCCTTTTTTATTCGTTACTAGCATAACTTATAACAATGAGGCCGTGGTAAGGCACGGCACTAATTGAACAACAGAGGTGCTGGGTGTGTTCCGTTTATCAACACAGAGGTGCTGGGTGTGTTCCGTTTATCAACACAGAGGTGTTGGGTGTGTTCCGTTTATCAACACAGGGGTGCTGGGTGTGTTCCGTTTATCAACACAGAGATGCTGGGTGTGTTCCGTTTATCAACACAGAGGTGCTGGATGTGTTCCGTTTATCAACACAGAGGTGCTGGGTGTGTTCCGTTTACCAACACAGAGGTACTGGGTGTGTTCCGTTTACCAACACAGAGGTACTGGGTGTGTTCCGTTTACCAACACAGAGGTGCTGGGTGTGTTCCGTTTACCAACACAGAGGTACTGGGTGTGTTCGCAAGTACAGGCTAGTTACATTAGAGAAATTAATCAAAATATGGCGCCGGCACAACATACTCAATACTCTTTTTTTCGCATATCCTTTACAGGACATCGCTGTCAACATCAGCATCTTTCAGCTGATTGTTGATTTCTTGGTAAGATTACGCTCAGTAGTTTGCCATTGCTTTCTGAACGACCGGCTCAATACGCCGTAAGTTACCGACGCGGAGAGAACAGCTACCAATTCTCGTGCAACGTCACGTTACTTACGAGAGCATACGAGATTACGGAGAAAGTCGTGTAACCTCTAGACCAGAGACACCGGCAATACTCTTTAAGACACGTAAAAGGGACATTGGAGTTATTTAGCAGGCTGCATCATTGTTTCCCGCGTCGTCGCTCTGGGATTTGCATGAACTCATGTAATGAAGGGTGACGATTTCTTTCAGAAATTTCAGGCGCCTAGCATGAAGCTAATTTGTCGTGTATTGTTTATTCCTTTACTGAGAATGGGGCCTAGGGGGTCTCTCCCACATGAATTCATTCTTCTGGGAACTTCACAAAGTATCTCCAATGTGCCTTTATAATTATTGGGCCTTCACACCGTGTCTCCAATATGCCTTCATTCTCATGTGGACCCCAAACCGTGTCTTCAATATGGCTTAATTCTTATGAGGACCTAACACCGTGTCTCAAATATGCCTTCATTAATATTTAGCCCTCAGACGGTGTCTTCAATATGGCTTAATTCATATGGGGACCTCACATCGTGTCTCCAATATGCCTTCATTTTTATGTCTCCAATATGTCTTAATTCTGATGGATACCTCACACCGTGTTTCCAATATGGTTTCATTCTTATGTTTCCAGTATGCCTTCATTCTTATGTGTCATACCGCGTCTCCAACATGCCTTCATTCTAATATGGACCGTGTCTTCGTCATAAATTCATTCTGAAGCGACGGAAGGCCAGTATTTTGAACCAATTTTTTTAAGAACATTATAGTCACGAGGGACAGTATTGCTAGCAGACAGTCACTTTTATTAATAGTGTTGTTTCATGTTACCTTGGTTATTATTTTAATAGATTGCCTTCTAGGACAGAAGTCCATGGCTAATTCCCCCCCCCCCCCCCCCCCCCCCCCCCCCGTTGTAGCCGTGTTATATATTTCTCATGGGACTTTACGGCTCAAACTGGAGGGGAAATTGTGAAGGAAGATTCTTGTGCTTTTGCCTTGACCACAAGTAGGAAGATAGCGATGGGGTGGGTCGGAAGACAATGGTTGTTGTCTCTGGGGTGGTCATGGCTGGCGAAGATTAGTTTCATTTTCGTGCCAGGGCATGCGGATGTTCAAAGAAATGAGCAGGCTGACAGGCTTACATGTAAGGCTAACTGTGGAGGGCGGACGAGAAATGGACCAGAATGCTCTACGAGAAGTAAGTCGTTTGCGAGAACCAAGTGATGACTGTGAATCTACATCCATGATCAGACTGCGAGGATAGCCAGTTAAAAGAGTTGAGGCCAAACAAGAACACTATGCAGGAAGCCAAAGAAGATTAATAAACCAACACAGAATTGATGTCGTTAGCCGCTACACGCTGCGGGATTTACTGAGGAGGGAATCGACTGAACGGATCGATGTGCAATGAGGATGATCTGTCGACTAACTAAATCCGGCTCTGCGGTTGACCCAGCCTCATAATAAACGTAATGAGGAAAACTTCATGTTTTGCCACACAAAGAGAATTGGGACATCTTTGAATCTTTATAAGCTCTTTCACTAGATCCAAACATAATTTCCTACGCCCTGTGGCTCCCTGAGCGATTGTTTAAAAGCTAAAACTTTGTAAATGAGCATCATTACCCTCTCTGATACGGATAACAAATTAATATCCAAATTGTGACTGACTCGATCACAGGATTGTTAATCTGAGCCAGGCGATGCACCCTAATATAACGTCTCTTTTGAGGTTGAACGGAGCAAGGTACTGGTAGAATATTAAAAAGAAACCTAGTTTTGATCTACTCTCGGGCACACAATGCTTTGCGTTCTTGCCGTAGCAAAACAGAAAGTTGACAGAAGTCGCAGATTTCCATAAAGTAGTTCACAAGGTAACCTCAAACTGTCACATTGTCCCGGTTGTACGTGCGAGACAGTCTCTCAAACCCTTTGTGAACCCCTTATAGACCTGTCTCCTCCATCACGAGGTCTCAAACCAGCCCTGTCCGCAGAGAGAGAGAGAGAGAGAGAGAGAGAGAGAGAGAGAGAGAGAGAGAGAGAGAGAGAGAGAGAGAGAGAGAGAGAGAGAGAGAGAGAGAGAGAGAGAGAATAGTAACTTATCTCTGAAGTACTGAGCCGGATCTTCTAGAACCAGTATAATGTATTACAGTATAAATGTTGCGCCTAGAAATGATTATGTCCTGGAGAGAATGACGCGGCAGGAAGTCATTGGAGGATCTGGCCGACATCTAGTAAATTCGAGGAATGGCTACAAGAACACATAATCAAACTGCACCTGTTACCATTAGTGTTGGGTCTCTTCTCCGGTTGTTGAAGATGAAGACTGAGCGCTGTTGGGAATGACCCGAGTGCCGTAATGTCGGTTCTTAACTAAACTAAACTCAGCTAACTCTAGCCATTAAAAGTAGCGAAGAGAAAAAATATAATAACACAGCCTTGAAGGCCAGAAAGGGAAAGTTCAGATTTAATTAGATATTGAAAGGAACCTACACAATGGTGGTTCTTCTTCATCTTCTCTCGTTCGCTTGAAATTTATCGTCTATTTCCGCAGTGTCCTCTCTTTGCTTGCTTGCTTGTGTTCGCTAGCTATGAACTCCAGCGTGAAGTCCTGTATATCGGATGAAGACATCTTGTTGTCCAACATCAGTGTGATGTCATACAGGACCTGAGGTTTGCGTGAGTATCCGTTGTCCCATGTCTGGCTTATTGGTGTGCAGACTGGTGGTTCCTCGCCATGCAAGCAGACACTCTCCGACTTCGGAGGAATCAACAATCCTACTGACTTTAGCCAGGACCCCAAAGGGACTTGTTGACCAGGACGCTCGGAGAGGACGCGTCAATAGGTCTTGACCAGTATAGAACTCAACCCTGGTGCCTTGGAAACACCTCTGCGTCTCGTCCCTCTCTTTTATAAACTTGATTCTCTTTTTCATTTCATTCAGTAGTTCATATTGATTATCTTCCACTGTTGTTTCTTTAGGACAAAATGTTTGCATAGATATGTCGTATTTTTGGGCAGTCTTGAAGTATGTGATCTGCTGTCTGCGGCGTACGACCACTTGTGCACATGGCTGATTCACCAATCTTGAATGTTGTATACACGTGGTTGCGTAATCTATTGGTCATGATCTGTAGTGATTTATTATGGTTTGCCCATAAGTGGTATTCATCCACACAGTGGTCATAAAACAAATATGTCAAGATCCTGCGGAGAAACAAGTGCTGACATGTACGAATATGTAAACGTCATAAATAAATACACTCGTAATGTTTGGCACTCATAGAAGTACTTCAACGCATGATCAACTAGGCACCCCTACACTTGTTCGTGCAGCGAGGCTCTGTCGACATTTAGAGTTGACAGGTTCGAATCCCGGTCGATGACTATAGCTTTCAAGTTTTATGTTGTCTAGTTCGTCCTCTAGTCTCTAATTCTTACCCCTACTTCGATGAGTGTCAAACAATACGTCTGTATTTATTTATTGAGCTGTCTTAGTGGCCTTGAAAGGTTCCCCAAGTGGTATTTATATGTATACCTCACGACGGTGTCAGTAAGAATCCTGTTACACATCATAAGGCGCATGGGGCACATGGGGATAATCCCATAGTTTTACAGACCATTCGCCACTCGGCGGGTGATGTGACCTGTATCACACCGGTCGCCTTTACTTCTCAACACATAACTTGGTACCCATGTCAGGATGGGGGAAACCTTGGAGACTAGGTGAACACTAATCCGCTCAGTCAGAACTAGGCCAGTCAACATTTCGCAGAAAAACGATGTCACAAATCTCTCTCTCTCTCTCTCTCTCTCTCTCTCTCTCTCTCTCTCTCTCTCTCTCTCTCTCTCTCTCTCTCTCTCTCTCTCTGACACACACATAAACAGATACGTACACACACACACACACACACACACATACAAGCACACACACACACACTAAACACACAGGTGCTTATATTTGTGATATTTGTTTAATCAAATACTCACTTTTAATATTCGTTCCACTGTCTCATAATCGCCGTCATCATCGGCCGGCGTGTCCACGTTGTACCATATGGTCCAGTAGTCTCGATATTCCGTATCTGACAAATCGAATATAAGGTGTAAACAGACTTTAGATTGATGCTGAAAATATAACGTTTTTTGAGGTATTTGAACTCTGGGAGAACTGATAGGCGCTTAAAACCGCTTAACAAGTATTTACGTTTGTGTGTGTGTGTGTGTGTGTGTGTGTGTGTGTGTGTGTGTCACTGAATGGTATAGGTTGTGTGTCCCTCCTATACGGTCTTCTAAGATACGTCTTCCTACTACACAGGAGCTTGGTTTCACACACACGCGCGCGAGCACACACACACACACACACACACTGAAGCACATTCAAAACGCACCACCTGTATAATCCAGGAACAGAGTGTGAAATAGAAATATAAATGTTTACAAGTTTACATGTTTGGAATCTTTATTCATTTTCATATGAATCCATGCTGGTCATTAATTTGTACATTAAATTGTTATGAAATTCATTGCATTCTGTGCAGGCAAGATATAAAAGCAAACATGCAACCAATAATACACATTCCTCAGTATCTGGGATGTCCAACGTATGCTCGCAAACAAGCCTGACAGCGGC
The DNA here is from genome assembly GCA_014155875.1 of Cepaea nemoralis. NCBI lineage: Eukaryota > Metazoa > Mollusca > Gastropoda > Stylommatophora > Helicidae > Cepaea > Cepaea nemoralis. The sequence continues at coordinate 805,155 of JACEFZ010027343.1, read as the reverse complement.
TCCTCATGGGAACGCACAACTCTCTGAAGGAAATTCTGGGGAATCAAGTCCCATTCACGTGAAAGAGCAGCTTCGAGCTGTTGCAGATTAGCTGCAGAACCTTGCCTGGGGACTGCGTTCGAGCTCGTCCCACAGATGTTCTATAGGGGACATATCTGGTGATAGGGTAGGCCAGTCAATCGTCACAATGTTCTTCTGCTGTAGATATTGCTGCGCAATGTATGGGGTGTGTGCACGTGTGTTATCCTGCTGGAGAGGCTGCCAGTCTGGATAATTTGTGAACGCAGGAGCAACCAGTGCGTCCAGAACCTCATCTCGATAGGTCACAGCATTACCCTCTGGACAACAATAACCTTCAAATTAATGTGTGTGTGTGTGTGGGTGGGTGGGTATGTGGATATGTGGGTGGGTGGGTGTGTGTGTGTGTGTGTGTGTGTGAATATATTCTGAAAAGTAAAGAACAAATGTATCATTTGTCGATGTAGTAATCACTGCGTTTAATGCATTTCCTTCAGCGCTGATAACGTCCTTGTATTCCTATAGAAAAAAGAAGAAAAAATGCTCTTGGTCGCGCGTGTAACCACTCTGTGTGTCAGACTCGATCGTTAACAGTCTGTCACAGAAGTCAAGCCGTTTTGAAACTTCCTACTCCACTCATACACTTGCTGGACTTAACAGGCATAAATCGCCATACTGGACCTTCATTCGCTGATGAATTTCTATAGGTTTCAACTCTTCACCGATTAAAAAACAAACCGGATAACAGAAATCTACTCCTCTTTAGCGCATGTCAAAAATGTGGCGGCCATCTTAATACTGTCCTTATGACGTCGCCGTGGTTTGTCTGCACCGTGATGCCACGTGCATAACAATCTTGACACCCTTAACAACAATATAGACAGGTTACAAGACAATGGCATGGCTATTGTAATTTCTATCACACTTTTAAGGTTATCATTTGAAGACCCCTTGTCTGCGTGTGTGTGTGTGTGTGGGTGGGTTGACGTGTGTGTGTGTATAACAGAAATTCATCAGTACCAAAGAATTTTGTTCGCATATCCTTTATAGGACATCGCTGTCAACACCAGCATTTTATCGCTGTTGTTGATTTCTTGGCAAGATTACGCTCAGTAGGTTGCCATTGCTTTCTGAGCGGCCGGCTCACTTATCCCATAAGTCACCAATGCGGCGAGAACCGCTACGAATTCTGGCGCGCTGCGTTACCCCACGTGGATAAACAGGATTACGGAGAAGGTCGTTTAACTCCTAGCCCAGGGAGACGGCTCAGCAAACATAATCCGAGTGCAAAATATAGGTCAACCTAATGATACTGTATCACACTGAAAGCCCCGACATGTGATCCCTTAAGAAAATAATTCATCAGATGTATTCAGTATTTTATATTTAAAGATCTTGCAAATATTATGTCACTTTGCTTTGGTAAATGTCCTTTTTCTTCTTTGTGAAATTTACTGAAATATAAGACATATCCCATTGTACCCCCTACCTGACATATTAATGCATATAGAAATAAGGCCGCTTGAAAAGAAATCTGCTATTGTACCCCCTACCCAGTGTTTTAAGGTTGAAATCAAAGCCCGGTGTCCTGCAACTGGGATCTAGCCATTTACTGCTGAATGAAACAGGTAGTCAGCACCGTAGGAGGATAAATGACACAGTCACGAAGACCGGTTGCCTTTCCTAGGCGTCATTCACGACATGTCTCCCGCTAAGGTGGGTTTTCAGTGGACTTAGCCCCTAGCGATTTCCTGTAAAGTGGTGCATAATTGGGTAGAAAAAAGTTACGAGGGCGAGTCAATAAGTAAGTCACACAGCACGGTAAATGGTGTGGCCACATAACTAGGCTACCAACCAATAGTATACAACAACCTACAATGATTTACAAACCAAACGGAACCAGAAGAAGAGGCCGACCGTGTAAACGGTGGCCAGATGGAATAACAGAATCCATGGGAATCACGATAAAAGAAACCAATTAACGGGCACTCTCCCGCTGTTCATGCTTCACCTCGACACCGCATGGTACAAGAGGAACAAGATGGGATGAGATGAGATGAGATGAGCTGAGATGAGATGAGATGAGATGAAACGAATGATTCAACATTGCATACGGAGTCATTATTTTCAATGTTGTTTGCAAATATGTTGAATAGATATGGGGAGAGAATCCAGTCATGCATTACTTCCCTTTGTACCTCAAACCATTTTGATGTTTCACTACCTAATATGACTGATGGTTGTTGTTTATGATGTAATGGTTCAATTAAGAGGGACAAAAGTTCTGAAAACCTCATAAATCTCACTATATCCCACACGTCTGATGCTGAAGACCTTACTATAGTCTATGAAGCAAGTATGAAGATCTACATTTGTAGACAAGTTGACGTATCTGCAAAAACGTTATTACAAGACATGTTAACTTCATTCTATTCACATGCTGTTAACTTTCAGTATGTAGTGCACGACTTGAAGTGGCTTAAATGTATCCTCGCTCTCTCTCTCTCTCTCTCTCTCTCTCTCTCTCTCTCTCTCTCTCTCTCTCTCTCTCTCTCTCTCTCTACCTCTACCTACCTACGTAAGTACGTGCGTGCGTACGTGCGTGCGTGCGTGCGTGCGTGTATGTATGTATGTGTATGTATGTGTGTGTATGTGTGTATGTGTGTATGTATTATGTACGTCTGACTGTCTGTCTGTCTGTCTGTCCGTCCGTCCGGCCGCCCTGACGTTGTGGGGGAGGGGGAGTTTTACTAAAGTCAGCTCTGTCTTATTAGAGAGTGAACACATGGCTATACATAACGTGGACAAAAATATGGATTGTCTGTTTCTGATGTGTGTGATATATTGCCTGTGTTTTATGTCGCTTTTACATGAGTTTTTATGATCCTTTTACATGCGTTGGGGGAGTATTGAGTATATGATGCTTGCCCCATATTTGTATAGTCGGCTCTCGAAGGTGAAAGGGTCAATATCACGTCTTTACTTTCCAGGACATTCCCTACTACCCGTTTTAGACTGGATCGAAATGGGAGCCCAGGTTAATTGTTAAGAATTTGCATCGATGGAGATTCAAACACAAGACCACCAGGCCGGCAGGCGAGCAAGCTAGCTACCTTGGCTCTGTGTAGCCTAGCCTCTGTTAAAACATTTAGATTGCTAATTTTGACTGCCCGGGGTATTTTCGACATTCTTCTGTAACATCACATCTCTGTGGCTTCAAGGGATTTCTAATAGTGACCATCTCATCTCATCTCATCTTGTTCCTTTTGTACCTTACGGTGTCGAGGTGAAGCATAAAATCGGGAGAGTGGCCATATGTTTCTAATAAGCCACCTTTCTACCCATTTAACGACTGACAGAAGACCATTTGTCCTCTTCAGCAACAATGGCCAAACAACAACAATATCAACAAGGGCAGCTGTGTCAAACATTGCAGTTCTCTAACTCTGTTGTGTGAGGTAAGCACACGTGACTGTTTTATTGTGGCTATCATCATCGTGTAGTGAGTCCTTGGCAGAGCGTTGCCCTCACCAGAAAAGGTTCTCCATCTTCTGCCAGTTCTCTCGCCTCATGCATGTCCAAATATCCAAGGTGTCTGCAATGTCCAGTGTTGGTCGTGCTGATCGATGCCCGCCTCATCTTCCAGGAACCACGCCTTCCATAACTGTTATGTTTAACTGTTCATGAAATTAAATGCGCACTCTTTCCCGTAAAGTGGCATTCGCTGAGAAACTCTTCAGGTAATTTATATAACATGAGAAGTAAATTCGTGGTTGCTGTTGGACACTCTTAGAAGTCAGGGAAAGAAATAGTCTTCAGAGGCCTCACTAAGACATCAGGATTCGAACTTTCTTCTGGCTTTCATCTCTCAGTGTCACATAGACCCTCAGCCAGGTTGCGTCAAGTCCCTTGTAGACTTGTTAATGATTGGTTGAATTGTGCAGCTAAAGTTTGCTACAAGGTGACGCAGTCAGTCTCACACCAAACCTCCTTAGTCGCCTCTTACGACATGAATGGTAGGGTAACAGTGTTACTGTTCTTTGCTTCCCTTGTGTGCTTCTGAGAAACAGAGTGGAGATTCGAACCTGCCACACCCAAATTATAACGGTACCTCCCTTAGAGAACAAGTGTACTATGACGTACGGCAACTAGACTCTGTTACAAAAGTATGCATAATTAGAAGGTAATTAATTCATCTGGACCCATAACTACGACCATCATACAAAAGGCCCTTGGCAGAACATTGCCAGAACATCACGGCGCAGTACCTACGATAAATTGACAAACATACCACCCAGCCATTTTTATAGCGCTACAGGTCTCAAAAATGTATAACAAATAAGTATCGGTCAAATAACGCACATGCAAATATATTTCTTTTACTGCTATGAGTGTTAATTAATACCTCTTCACTTATGTTTTAAAGATATTGCTTTCCCATGCAAATCCCGGCCCACCTACATCACCCAACATCCAACTTGAAGTTCTGTGGCCAATAAGTTAAGAACCTCTTCTTAACTGGATGTCTTAACCGGACTGAAAAGACGACACATTTGCCTATTGTACCCCCAATCCTCCCTCGTATACTTGTATTAGACTGAATTCGAGACGTGTCTAAGTTGGGTACAGCCCTGTACTACCTATAGCTAATGTAGTAATTTACAGATATCAACGTACGCTTACAGACACTTCAAGCTACCAAGCGTGTTCTGACTAGATTGGTCTAGTATTTGTAGCTCAGTATTTTGTAACTTCATCAGCATGTACCATGTTGGCAGGCGTGAGCGACCAAGGTTCGCAACAGCACTAGAGTCTCACGATAGTCTCGGATTGGGTCCCAAACTCGGTGAAGCTGCTCTTGTCTAACACCCTTTAGGACTGTATGGCGTCTGTCTGGTATCATGTGATTTGTTGAATTACAATACACTACTACACTAGGATTATACAACGGTGGTTACCCCCTTAACCTCCACCTGGTGTATATATTGTTTAATTCGGTTATCCTTTTGTCAAACGACATGAACCATGCAAGGCGTCAGTGGAAGAAGTTATAACGCCCCTTTAGTGTGTATATGCTGTTATCAAGCAGCTTGAGGAAATGGACTAAATTAGCAATGGATTGACAGGATGAGACACAGTCGGATTCAAAATGGTACATTCAAGAATTGCGCCACATAAGATTATACTTGGGAGTTTTGAACATGTAACGATAAGGCGGATGTAGGGGTTAAGAATCTGAAAATTACAATCAAGGTTACAGGTGTGGAGATAAGAGGAAAGCGGATGTGGTGCCAGAGAGGTTGATTAGAAATCCCAAGACAATGGTTGAACCCCAAACATAGGGGATTGTTAGAGCACGTAGATGTCAGCTTGGGTCACCAATGGACAGAGAGAAGCATGCTGGGACGCGGATAGGCAAAGGAAACCCATAAAGGTATTTTGATGCGAGCTGGGAAAGTGAATAAAGATAGAAGTCTGGGCAAATTGGAGGCAATTGAGTTCTGGGACTAAGTTCGGGAAACTTAGCCAGGAGAGTTGAGTTGTGGCAAAGTTAAGGACAACTTTGCCTGGTGGAAAATTCAGTGTAGGCAAGTTAAAGAAAACTTGGCCTGAACGAAAGACTGAATGGAGTTTTGGGCTAAGGAGGGAAACTTAGCCAGGCATTCAGTTAAGTTCGGACACGGGAAAGAGTCCGGCGCGACAAGTTATGTCACAAGGCCGATCGAAGGCAATATTGTGTATTTACCTGTTATATGATTGTTCCTGGGAATGATAAATGTTCATCACGTATATTCACCAATAATAAAGTTTCTATGAGTGTGCAAAACCGGTGTTTTCCAGTGCCTAATAGCTGTTCATAAGTATTCCTGCAGAGTATTCATATAGACATACCTCTGGACATAACCATAGCCTATTCTGTATGTCAGCAGCATTGTGACAGAGCACAAAAGGACTAATCTACTGATTAATCTGTTAATTGTCCATGAATCACTTTCATACATCAGAGTATACAACCTTTAAGAGATTTTCACATTATTTGAAAACGATAGGTTTAATATAATAGTATTCTTCATCTAGTGGATCGTAGATATCATTTATCATGATCTTAGCCAGGAAGTTCTTGTTGGCCAACAGCAATAACAATACTACTACTGATGATAATGGTGGTGGTGATGATGATGGTGGTGATGGTGGTTACAATATCACTCCGGTAAAAACATCCAACAATCTTCGTGTTCTGATCCTAATCGAGGCGATTTTTTTTTAAATTGCTACGGGCTCCCAGGTCGACCTGACATGGGTACAGGAGACATCATGAGAAGTAAATAGGTACAGGAGACATCATGAGAAGTAAATGGGTACCAGGAGACATCATGAGAAGTAAATGAGTACCAGGAGACATCATGAGAAGTAAATGAGTACCAGGAGACATCATGAGAAGTAAATGAGTACCAGGAGACATCATGAGAAGTAAATAGGTACAGGAGACATCATGAGAAGTAAATGAGTACCAGGAGACATCATGAGAAGTAAATGAGTACCAGGAGACATCATGAGAAGTAAATAGGTACAGGAGACATCATGAGAAGTAAATGAGTACCAGGAGACATCATGAGAAGTAAATAGGTACAGGAGACATCATGAGAAGTAAATGAGTACCAGGAGACATCATGAGAAGTAAATGAGTACCAGGAGACGTCATGAGAAGTAAATAGGTACAGGAGACATCATGAGAAGTAAATGAGTACCAGGAGACATCATGAGAAGTAAATGAGTACCAGGAGACATCATGAGAAGTAAATAGGTACAGGAGACATCATGAGAAGTAAATAGGTACAGGAGACATCATGAGAAGTAAATAGGTACAGGAGACATCATGAGAAGTAAATGAGTACCAGGAGACATCATGAGAAGTAAATAGGTACAGGAGACATCATGAGAAGTAAATAGGTACAGGAGACATCATGAGAAGTAAATAGGTACAGGAGACATCATGAGAAGTAAATAGGTACAGGAGACATCATGAGAAGTAAATGAGTACCATGGAGACATCATGAGAAGTAAATAGGTACAGGAGACATCATGAGAAGTAAATAGGTACAGGAGACATCATGAAGAAGTAAATAGGTACAGGAGACATCATGAGAAGTAAATAGGTACAGGAGACATCATGAGAAGTAAATGAGTACCAGGAGACATCATGAGAAGTAATAGGTACAGGAGACATCATGAGAAGTAAATGAGTACCAGGAGACATCATGAGAACAGTATAATAGGTACAGGAGACATCATGAGAAGTAAATGAGTACCAGGAGACATCATGAGAAGTAAATAGGTACAGGAGACATCATGAGAAGTAAATAGGTACAGGAGACATCATGAGAAGTAAATGAGTACCAGGAGACATCATGAGAAGTAAATGAGTACCAGGAGACATCATGAGAAGTAAATAGTACAGGATACATCATGAGACGTAAATGAGTACCAGGAGACCTCATGAGAAGTAAATCAGTAGCAGGAGCATCATGAGAAGTAAATAGGTACAGGAGACATCATGAGAAGTAAATGAGTACCAGGAGCACATCATGAGAAGTCAAATGGGTAACCAGGAGACATCATGAGAAGTAAATGAGTACCAGGAGACATCATGAGAAGTAAATAGGTACAGGAGACATCATGAGAAGGTAAAATGGGTACCAGATGACATCATGAGAAGTAAATAGGGTACAGGAGACATCATGAGAAGTAAATAGGTACAGGAGACATCATGAGAAGTAAATGAGTACCAGGAGACATCATGAGAAGTAAATAGGTACAGGAGACATCATGAGAAGTAAATAGGTACAGGAGACATCATGAGAAGTAAATAGGTACAGGAGACATCATGAGAAGTAAATGGGTACCAGGAGACGTCATGAGAAGTAAATGAGTACCAGGGAGACATCATGAGAGGTAAATGAGTACCAGGAGACATCATGAGAAAGTAAATGAGTACCAGGAGACATCATGAGAAGTAAATGAGTACCAGGAGACATCATGAGAAGTAAATGAGTACCAGGAGACATCATGAGAAGTAAATGAGTACCAGGAGACATCATGAGAAGTAAATAGGTACAGGAGACATCATGAGAAGTAAATAGGTACAGGAGACATCATGAGAAGTAAATAGGTACAGGAGACATCATGAGAAGTAAATAGGTACAGGAGACATCATGAGAAGTAAATGAGTACCAGGAGACATCATGAGAAGTAAATATGTACAGGAGACATCATGAGAAGTAAATGGGTACCAGGAGACATCATGAGAAGTAAATGAGTACCAGGAGACATCATGAGAAGTAAATGGGTACCAGGAGACATCATGAGAAGTAAATGAGTACCAGGAGACATCATGAGAAGTAAATAGGTACAGGAGACATCATGAGAAGTAAATAGGTACAGGAGACATCATGAGAAGTAAATAGGTACAGGAGACATCATGAGAAGTAAATGAGTACCAGGGAGACTATCATGAGAAGTAAATAGGTACAGGAGACATCATGAGAAGTAAATAGGTACAGGAGACATCATGAGAAGTAAATAGGTACAGGAGACATCATGAGAAGTAAATAGGTACAGGAGACATCATGAGAAGTAAATGAGTACCAGGAGACCATCATGAGAAGTAAATAGGTACAGGAGACATCATGAGAAGTAAATAGGTAACCAGGAGACATCATGAGAAGTAAATAGGTACAGGAGACATCATGAGAAGTAAATGGGTACAGGAGACATCATGAGAAGTAAATAGGTACAGGAGACATCATGAGAAGTAAATGGGTACCAGGAGACGTCATGAGAAGTAAATGAGTACCAGGAGACATCATGAGAGGTAAATGAGTACCAGGAGACATCATGAGAAGTAAATAGGTACAGGAGACATCATGAGAAGTAAATAGGTACAGGAGACATCATGAGAAGTAAATGGGTACCAGGAGACGTCATGAGAAGTAAATGAGTACCAGGAGACATCATGAGAGGTAAATGAGTACCAGGAGACATCATGAGAAGTAAATAGGTACAGGAGACATCATGAGAAGTAAATGAGTACCAGGAGACATCATGAGAAGTAAATGAGTACCAGGAGACATCATGAGAAGTAAATGAGTACCAGGAGACATCATGAGAAGTAAAATAGGTACAGGAGACATCATGAGAAGTAAATGAGTACCAGGAGACATCATGAGAAGTAAATGAGTACCAGGAGACATCATGAGAAGTAAATGGGTACCAGGAGACATCATGAGAAGTAAATGAGTACCAGGAGACATCATGAGAAGTAAATGAGTACCAGGAGACATCATGAGAAGTAAATGAGTACCAGGAGACATCATGAGAAGTAAATGAGTACCAGGAGACATCATGAGAAGTAAATAGGTACAGGAGACATCATGAGAAGTAAATGAGTACCAGGAGACATCATGAGAAGTAAATGGGTACCAGGAGACATCATGAGAAGTAAATGAGATACCAGGAGACATCATGAGAAGTAAATGAGTACCAGGAGACATCATGAGAAGTAAATAGGTACAGGAGACATCATGAGAAGTAAATGAGTACCAGGAGGACATCATGAGAAGTAAATGAGTACCAGGAGACATCATGAGAAGTAAATGAGTACCAGGAGACGTCATGAGAAGTAAATGAGTACCAGGAGACGTCATGAGAAGTAAATGAGTACCAGGAGACATCATGAGAAGTAAATGAGTACCAGGAGACATCATGAGAAGTAAATAGGTACAGGAGACATTCATGAGAAGTAAATGAGTACCAGGAGACATCATGAGAAGTAAATGAGTACCAGGAGACATCATGAGAAGTAAATGGGTACCAGGAGACATCATGAGAAGTAAATGAGTACCAGGAGACATCATGAGAAGTAAATGAGTACCAGGAGACGTCACGAGAAGTAAATGAGTACCAGGAGACGTCATGAGAAGTAAATGAGTACCAGGAGACATCATGAGAAGTAAATGAGTACCAGGAGACATCATGAGAAGTAAATGAGTACCAGGAGACATCATGAGAAGTAAATGAGTACCAGGAGACGTCATGAGAAGTAAATGAGTACCAGGAGACATCATGAGAAGTAAATGAGTACCAGGAGACATCATGAGAAGTAAATAGGTACAGGAGACATCATGAGAAGTAAATGAGTACCAGGAGACATCATGAGAAGTAAATGAGTACCAGGAGACATCATGAGAAGTAAATGGGTACCAGGAGACATCATGAGAAGTAAATGAGTACCAGGAGACATCATGAGAAGTAAATGAGTACCAGGAGACATCATGAGAAGTAAATGAGTACCAGGAGACATCATGAGAAGTAAATGAGTACCAGGAGACATCATGAGAAGTAAATAGGTACAGGAGACATCATGAGAAGTAAATAGGTACAGGAGACATCATGAGAAGTAAATGAGTACCAGGAGACATCCATGAAAGTAAATGGGTACCAGGAGACATCATGAGAAGTAAATGAGTACCAGGAGACATCATGAGAAGTAAAATGAGTACCAGGAGACATCATGAGAAGTAAATGAGTACCAGGAGACATCATGAGAAGTAAATAGGTACAGGAGACATCATGAGAAGTAAATGAGTACCAGGAGACATCATGAGAAGTAAATGAGTACCAGGAGACATCATGAGAAGTAAATAGGGTACAGGAGACATCATGAGAAGTAAATAGGTACAGGAGACATCATGAGAAGTAAATGAGTACCAGGAGACATCATGAGAAGTAAATGGGTACCAGGAGACATCATGAGAAGTAAATGAGTACCAGGAGACATCATGAGAAGTAAATGAGTACCAGGAGACATCATGAGAAGTAAATGAGTACCAGGAGACATCATGAGAAGTAAATAGGTACAGGAGACATCATGAGAAGTAAATGAGTACCAGGAGACATCATGAGAAGTAAATGAGTACCAGGAGACATCATGAGAAGTAAATGAGTACCAGGAGACGTCATGAGAAGTAAATGAGTACCAGGAGACGTCATGAGAAGTAAATGAGTACCAGGAGACATCATGAGAAGTAAATGAGTACCAGGAGACATCATGAGAAGTAAATAGGTACAGGAGACATCATGAGAAGTAAATGAGTACCAGGAGACATCATGAGAAGTAAATGAGTACCAGGAGACGTCATGAGAAAGTAAATGAGTACCAGGAGACGTCATGAGAAGTAAATGAGTACCAGGAGACGTCATGAGAAGTAAATGAGTACCAGGAGACGTCATGAGAAGTAAATGAGTACCAGGAGACGTCATGAGAGGTAAATGGGTACCAGGAGACGTCATGAGAAGTAAATGAGTACCAGGAGACGTCATGAGAAGTAAATAGGTACAGGAGACATCATGAGAAGTAAATAGGTACAGGAGACATCATGAGAAGTAAATGAGTACCAGGAGACGTCATGAGAAGTAAATGAGTACCAGGAGACGTCATGAGAAGTAAATGAGTACCAGGAGACGTCATGAGAAGTAAATGAGTACCAGGAGACGTCATGAGAAGTAAATGAGTACCAGGAGACGTCATGAGAGGTAAATGGGTACCAGGAGACGTCATGAGAGGTAAATGGGTACCAGGAGACGTCATGAGAGGTAAATGGGTACCAGGAGACGTCATGAGAGGTAAAGGTGGCGGGCATGACATCCACCACATCACACCCCGAGTGCCAAATCGTCTATAAACATTTGGGGCTAGCACCATATAGACTTACACCTCAAAGCGTGTACAGTGATCCTGTAATGTGTCTTGTTGACTTACACATGCTTGTACAGGTACAAGTGTTCAAGGATCCTGTAATGTGTCTTGTTGACTTACACATGCTTGTACAGGTACAAGTGTACACGGGTAGGATCCTGTAATGTGTCTTGTTGACTTACACGTGTTTATACAGGTACAGGTGTACAAGGATCCTGTAATGTGTCTTGTTGACTTACACGTGGTTATACTGGTACAGGTGTACAAGGATCCTGCAATGTGTCTTGTTGACTTACACGTGGTTATACAGGTACAGGTGTACAAGGATCCTGCAATGTGTCTTGTTGACTTACACGTGGTTATACAGGTACAGGTGTACAAGGATCCTGTAATGTGTCTTGTTGACTTACACGTGGTTATACAGGTACAGGTGTATAAGGATCCTGCAATGTGTCTTGTTGACTTACACGTGGTTATACAGGTACAGGTGTACAAGGATCCTGTAATGTGTCTTGTTGACTTACACGTGGTTATACTGGTGCAGGTGTACAAGGATCCTGTAATGTGTCTTGTTGACTTACACGTGGTTATACTGGTGCAGGTGTACAAGGATCCTGTAATGTGTCTTGTTGACTTACACGTGGTTATACTGGTGCAGGTGTACAAGGATCCTGTAATGTGTCTTGTTGACTTACACGTGGTTATACTGGTGCAGGTGTACACGGGTAGGATCCTGTAATGTGTCTTGTTGACTTACACGTGGTTATACTGGTGCAGGTGTACACGGGTAGGATCCTGTAATGTGTCTTGTTGACTTACACGTGGTTATACTGGTACAGGTGTACAAGGATCCTGCAATGTGTCTTGTTGACTTACACGTGGTTATACTGGTGCAGGTGTACAAGGATCCTGTAATGTGTCTTGTTGACTTACACGTGGTTATACTGGTGCAGGTGTACAAGGATCCTGTAATGTGTCTTGTTGACTTACACGTGGTTATACTGGTGCAGGTGTACAAGGATCCTGTAAATGTGTCTTGTTGACTTACACGTGGTTATACTGGTACAGGTGTACACGGGTAGGATCCTGCAATGTGTCTTGTTGACTTACACGTGGTTATACTGGTACAGGTGTACACGGGTAGGATCCTGTAATGTGTCTTGTTGACTTACACGTGGTTATACAGGTACAGGTGTACAAGGATCCTGCAATGTGTCATTGTTGACTTACACGTGGTTATACAGGTATAGGTAGCCCCATAGCATGTGGTGCCGTTGGGCCGTGTATGTAATAAAGTTAGTTACATTTCCTTTACAGGAAGTTGCTATCAACTCCAGCAATTTTTGGCTGTTTGTGAATTTTTGGCAAGTGTACGTTCAGTAGTTTGCCATTTCTTTCTGAACGACCGGCACTTATACCATATTATGAAAACCAACGCATGGCGATCTGCTGCCAAATCGCCCACCGCTGTGTTTCGAACGCGATATGCAGGATTATGAATTGTGTCCGTAACCCCTTTACCACCGAGGCGGACTTCACATATTTTAAACCATGACACTTAAGATGTGGTGGCCGTTTCATAAATTGTTAACAGGATATAAAATATTATAACCAGGATTCAACCAAGAGATACGTTTGGTAAAAGTTACCCGAGAATACTGGCTTCCTGGAGCACACCCTTAGAAATGTCAGTCACAAGCATCCTTGCCTGCATGTCAAAGCTAGCAACAGATGTACACTTGGTCATCAATAATTCATTTCTATATTTACATATCCCGGGCGTTATAATTGACCACATCGCCAATCTATGGCCGATTAGTCTCAATATATGGGGTTAGCATCATACTTGTATATCCAATACGTATTGTGGTGTGATAAGATCCCTCAACTATCTCTACTGTGGTGTACTTTAGTACCCCGTTCTGTTGTTGATAGGTCTCCAAATAACCTAGACACATATCATAACCATCATGTAGCTAGTCATATGTCGGTGTGCTGTTGCTGGGGTAGCGGGTTCAACACCTGTCAGCTGGGCTGAAATGTTTAGCCATTGCTTTTATGAATCACCGACAATCATACCATGGTGATAATTAACGCGTGGTGCCAAAGATGGCACACATTCATATGAACAAGGTGTTATAATGTCACTTTCCGCTCACTGAAACTGAGAAAGATGCCACGAAATAAAACAAATAACACGATGACCTTAGTATGACAATACATCGTCCTTCTGTCCAAATGGGAGGTCACATGTGTCGATATATTATCCTTCGGCACTGAATCAGTTAACAAATTATCCTTAACAGCAAACCAAGTGACTTCCAAGTGTTCATTTATGCACTACTATATCTGCGCTAGCTACCCCAGTTTCACCACACAACCAGAAGCATGCAGTGTCCAGCAGACATACGGATTTCTTATATATAGACTAATTCTGAACGGTACACATTGTCCAGCAGACATACGGATTTCTTATATATAGACTAATTCTGAACGGTACACATTGTCCAGCAGACATACGGATTTCTTATTTTTTTAAAAACTCAATCCTAAATGGTACAACGTGACGAACAGATGTACATTTCTGATAAATAAACTTAATCCAAACGATACAGTGTGCCAGATAGATACTTAGATGTCTTGTATGTAAGCTCGATCTAAGCGGTACAGCGTGTCAAACAGTTATGTATATTTCTGATAAATAAACTCAGGCGAAGCGGTTAAGTTAGTTGCATATCCTTTGCAGGGCGTTGCTGCATTGTTGTTTGCTGTTGTGATCTCTCGGCAAGTTTACGTTCAGTAGTTTGCCATCGCTTTCTGTACTACCGGCATCCATACCATTTCGTAAAAAAATCAACGCAACGTGGTCTGCTGTCAAATCGCGCACAGCTGTGTTTCGAACGCGGGTATGTGGGATCGCGAACTGCATCCGTAACACCTTCGCCACGGAGCAGGAAGGCTAAGCGGTACAGCGTGACAAATAGATGTATATTTCTGGTAAATAAACTCAATCTAAGCGGTACAGCATGACAAATAGATATGTATATTTCTGGTAAATAAACTCAATCTAAGCGGTACAGCATGACAAATAGATATGTATATTTCTGGTAAATAAACTCAATCTAAGCGGTACAGCATGACAAATAGATATGTATATTTCTGGTAAATAAACTCAATATAAGCGGTACAGCGTGACAAATAGATATGTATATTTCTGATTAAGAATACATAATGTATCAAGAAGAGAGAAAATCAGAAATTAAGAAATCATGACTAAAGAGGAGGTTATAGCAGCGCTAGATTTTATTATAAGGCAGCAAGTCAAATGGTTTGGCCATATACGCAGCTTTACCAACTAAGAGTATACCACAACAAGCAATGATGTACAGACCAGATGGAAGCAGAAGAAGAGGCCGACCACGTAAACGATGGACAGCGGGAATAGCAGAGTCCATGGGAATCTCCATACATGAAGCCCATAAACGGCCACACTCCGCTGTGTATACTTCACCTCGACACCGCAAGGTAGAAGAGGAACAAGATGAGATGAGATGATGAGATTAGATGAGCTGAGCTGAGATGAGAGGAGAAGAGATGAGATAAACAAAACAAAATGTTGCTTGTCCATTGTAAGACGTTGCGATCAACCCCAACCCAAGGTTGATTTTCTAGGCAAGTTTATATTCAGTAGCTTGCCATTGTTTTCCTGAATAGGAAGTCAATTTTGAAGTCCAACAGACCAGTGTAGGTAACGATCTTCCTATCCCATTATCTGGACATCGGAAGTTCAAGCTCAGGCGCTTAAAATCCGCGGCCACGCAGACTGCCTTCTGTTAAATAAACTCATTCTAAACTGTAGTCTAATCCCATCTTGTTCCTCTTGTAGCTGGAGGGTGTCTGTTTATTGGCTTCATATGTCGAGATTCCCATGGACTCTATCACTCCCTCTGTCCGTCATTTACATGGTCGGCCTCTTCTTTCTGTCTGTACATCATTGCTTGTTGTGGTACAGTGTGCCAAATAGATATGTAGATTTCTGATAAATAAACTGTAGGTAGAACAGCGCACCAAACAGAAATGTAGATTTCTGATAAATTAACTTAAAGGTAAGTTCGATTAATTTTTAACGGAACAATTCAAAATACGTTCTTTGGTTATTGTATGCATGACACATTTCCTTAACGCTTTTTGTCCCAGGCTATTATTAATATTACTCTCAGTTATAAATTAATCAAAGACACTATCCAGTGCCACTCATCGGGTGTTGGAACGTCATCTACTCCTCCCCCACGACACTTGGCAGCAAAAGTGGAAGATGATAATGATGATGATAGGCGAATTAAAACTATTACTT
Source organism: Cepaea nemoralis (assembly GCA_014155875.1). Taxonomy (NCBI): domain Eukaryota; kingdom Metazoa; phylum Mollusca; class Gastropoda; order Stylommatophora; family Helicidae; genus Cepaea; species Cepaea nemoralis. Next base: position 789,028 of record JACEFZ010027343.1, on the reverse strand, counting down.
TCAGTCATCATGAAACCAAATGAAGTTGCGCGGACAAAGTTCTCTGAAAACTTGTACAGAGAGTGAAATCATTACAAGAACATCTAGGTTACATAACATGAGCAAGTGTTATTAAGGCAGTTTTAATATTGAATACTCACTATCTCGAACTTTACCAGCATTTGAGGAATTCATGTTTCAAACACGAAACCTGACTTCAGATCCCTGATCCTATGTTGAGAGCCAACTGAAGACAAAGATTCCAACGAACTGGCGACAGAATGTTTGTACGATTTTACCTGCGCCCTAAATACATATATACGCATGTCGTCACAAATAGCTTGGGAGAATTAGCGCCTTTTGGTGGGTGGATGGGTGGGTGGCACTACTTCTGCGCTAACAACTTCAACACAAGGTTCACTTTTAAAATGGGACAGGGAGACCCGGGTGATTTATAATTTAGGCCCGTGTATTGTTAGTGTTAGCTTTTCGGTTGTGTTGATAAGGCGAAGGGCGTTGTAAAATATGGAAGAGAAAATAAGGAGTGTACGGAAGGTGTAAATTTTCAGAAAGGAGAAGCGGTGTTTCTGTAAAGTGTTCTGTTCATTTCTATTAGTATGTCTCTATTTGTATGTTTGTTTTCTTGTTTTCATTCATTTGCTTATGTCTGTCTTCCTTTCTCTCATTTGTTTATTCGCATTTCAATTTTTCATTTTGCTTCGGGCATCTCGAGTTTTTTTTTCCATGTCTCTTTCTTATGTCTTTCGGTTTTCTTTCTTTACTTCTTACATTCTTTTCTTTCTTTCTTTTGGTTTGTTTCTCTTCCTTTCTTTCGTTGCGTGTTTATTTATGTCTTTTGTTTCAGCTGTATGTTTTTCTTTTCCATTCCTTATTTTCTGTTACCTGAAATGCAATAGAATGTAACATCTATCACAAGACGAGCAATCAGTCATGCTTATACATGGCATCTTAAACGCTGACTATACCATGACCCACATGATGTGGCTCAAACATCGCTCAAGATTGACAAGACTCCACTTAATGTGGCCCCAATAGTTGAAACTCTACAGATCTTCTCTTTATAGCCCATGTCGTATGGCGTTGGTGATGATGTCTGTCCAAAGCCCACTGTCTCTTGTGCTGCCAATCATGTCTGATGCTTGTCCCTCCATGCCATCCTGTCAAACTGTCTAGCATCTTCTCTCTTGGTTTCCCCATGTTTCTCTTTCCCACTTTTTCAAGTTAAAAGCACATGTGCATTTTAAACAACACATACATCGATTCATTCACTCATTGATCTACCTGCTTATCTGTCCATCCAGCTGTCTTTCTGTTTATCTATCACCTATATACCTATCTGTTCGTCCGTGTGTCAGTTCATCAGTAGGACTGTCAGAACGTAAGACATCCCACTCACTTATCACTAGTCTGTCTGTCCCTTCTTCTCTTACCCACCCTAATTCTTCTTCTACGAGGGCAAGTTAATAAGTAAGTCACAAATGGCTGTAGAAAAGTAACTAACTATGATAACAACTTGAAACCAGTTTAATTTTTATACATATATAGTCCCTTTATTTCTCACCATAATTTCCACCAACATTGATGCATTTATCCCATCGTTTTATCAGTTCTCCCAAAACCGGCTGCATAAATCTGCGTGCCTTGTTTTCATTTACCCGCCATCCCACAGAACTGTGTGAATTACTTATTGACTCGCCCTAGTAACTTTTTCTACCCAGCTATGCACCACTTTACGGGAAATCGCTAGGGGCTACCTCCACTGAAAACCCACCTTGGCGGGAGACATTTCGCGAATGACGCCAAAGTTGAATTGACGTGAAAACGTGGTTTATAAAACAGAGCACGCAGTTCTATGCATCCGGTTTGGGAGGACTGATAAAACGATGGGATAAGTGCATCAATGTTGGTGGAAACTATGTTGAGAAATAAAGAGACAATGCATGTATAAAAATAAACTGGTTTCAAGTTGTTATCATATTTAGTTATTTTTCTACAGCCATTTGTGATTTACTTATTAATTTACTCTCGTACTTCTACTTCACCTACTGCTGCTGCTATTGCTTCCTCCTCCTCCTCCTCCTCCTGTTTCTTCTTCTTCTCCCTCGTCCTCTTCTTCCCCTTCATTCACACACTTTCTGTATTACGTTACACTGATATAAACAGTTCATTTTCTCGCGATAAATACGATGGAATCATACTGATGAAACAGTTTGTGGTGACGTTCTCTCCCTATCCCCTCTATCTATCTTTCTCTCCTTCTCTTCTTCGTCTTGTTCGAGTACCTACCGAATGGTTTATAGTAAAGATGCTTAAAGTACCCTTGTGAAATATGCACAATATTCATATCTATATGGCATATGTGATGTTGTGCTCATATACAAGAGTAAAGGCAATATTTACCATATAATTATAATATATAGATGGTCACGTGTTTTAATCCACTTTGAGGGGAATTGTTTTTTAAATATATATGGGCTCCCAGTTCTCCTCATACACAGAAAAGGTACGAGGAATGGTCCTGGGAAGTAAAGGCGACCGGTGAGTTGTTGAGAACATCACCCATGGGGTCCCAATAGGTCTATAAAATTGATTTCTCACTGAAACTAAGGAATTCGTGCTCTATGTGAGGAATTTGGCAGGCTACTCTGCGGAAACAAACCGAGTCATATGGGATTAAACCCGGTGCAATGAATTGTATCCTCTTACCTATATAACTTTGCCTTTAAACCATTTTTAATAAGGTGAATTGTTTGTTTTCCTTTAGATTTGCTGATACAACATATACGTTCATATACACATGCTAATATTACATTCATTGCATGGTACAATTCCATGCACATTACTTGTTGATGATGGAGTGATCCTCTGCTCTTGTGCATACTAAAACCTTTCAATATAAATTGTTTCTTACTCCAAGTATTCTCATTCACACCTAATTTTATCTAAACAAGTTTAATGGTATCCCTGAAAATAGTGAAAGAGGGAGAGAGAGAGAGAGAGAGAGAGAGAGAGAGAGAGAGAGAGAGAGAGAGAGAGAGAGAGAGAGAGAGAGAGAGCGGGAGAGAGGGGGAAAGAAAGAGAAATAGAGAGGAGAGAGAAATTGAGGGAGAGAGAGAGGGGGAAGAGGGATAGGTGAATGAGAGAGAGAGAGGGAAGAGAGGGAGAATTATATATATATATATATATATATATATATATATATATATATATATATATATATATATAGAGAGAGAGAGATGAGAGAGATGAGAGAGATGAGAGAGAGAGAGGAGAGAGAGAGAGAGAGAATATGTCTCCAAGGTATGTGATAGTGTCCTTCACTTTTAACCATATACACAATATATAACAAGGCGTTAAACAGCGTTTTTTACTTTTTGATATTGTATTATAGATGATGTTGATGATACTAGAGATGGTGAAGGTGGTATAACAGTTGAACACGTGAAACATTCACATAATTAAAACGTCTGTTACCTTGATTTCAAAACCTATACACCCATTTTTACTTCCACGTTAACAAAGCACAAAGAAAAACATGCAAGACACACATGATGAAATAAATTATTGGGTCACGTCTGCACTTGACAATGTGAAGAACATTATTATGTCAAGAATTCTTAGAGTTTATTTTCAAACATATGTTATAACATACGCCAGGTTGTATGCAGTTGCGTAACTATAGGGGAAGAGGGAAGATATGAATATGGAAAGGGAGGGGAGAGATATGAATATGGAAAAGGGGGGGAGGGTCAACCACCCAATATCTGTTCCTCTGTTCCTTGTATGTTCTGCGTACATATTTGGCATTGCGTTGTTTGTTTGATTCTATGCACCATACTTTCTGCTGTGAGTGGCATGCTATATATTGATATGTATGGTGCTGCTCTGTCGCGAAATTCTTGGAGTTGTCGATCGATGGAAGACTGTCGCGCCATCCGTCTACAGGCAGCCGCCATTCTTTGATGTTGGGGACAGACTGTCCTGATGAGAGTCGGCAAGATCTTTTGTTGTGGGGGAAAGATTTCTACAGATCACAAGCTGGCAAGACTTTTTGGAGTACCGGGAACAATTCCCCAGATCAAAGCGGGAAAGCCGGCCGGTTGTTTACATCGAGTCGGAAAAGGAGAGAAAAAAAAATAGTTTCTCGACGCCTAGTGTCTAGTCAGATTTGTGACGTCATTCAGACACAGTTTTAAAACAGTCTGGACAAACACCTTTGGCGGGAGTCGACCAAATGTTGTGAAGCAACGAGGACGTGTTTGATGTTCCTGTTCTGATTATGGAAAGCGACCACGGTGTCTTATGTTGATTTACATCGGCGGACATCTGTTCATTGTGTGATTTAGTGGTCTCGATTTCAGACGGGAATAAATATATGGTTCCACTATGTTTTCCAAAAAAAAAAAAAAAACTAGCAGACAAGTCATAGAAGAAGATTATGGCTCGATCATTGAAGGCAGTTTTTACTCAGCGGCCTTTGCACTGGTCCCATAACCCAGAGGGTCTACAAGAACCTGGCCTCTGCTGAGCAGGAACGATGACGATCATCTAAGAGTGATTCCTCCGTGGTAGTTCTCATCATATTAGAGTGAAGATACTTACAATACCACCAGTAACATGGACAATAGTATTTATATAGAGAAATTAACAATTAACATTACGTTTTCCAAATGGTGAATTTCTGTGAGAAATTAACAATTAACATTTTGTTTCAAAGTGACAGTAAACATTTATTTTACTGTACAAGGGTTATCAGACCACAGACCTTTTAGTGACATATTAGTTACACTGTGTGTCGGATTCATGATCAGTATTGGACTACATCCACCAATGGTGACCAGGCATCCGGACTATCCAAGAGCCACTGGAGGAAGTCGACACTGGCCGGAGAGACGCATCATTTGGTGAGGTCCTTCTGTACTTGATCTATGGTGCGGTTGTGTGGCCGGTACTGTGATGAAAGCAGACTTTGATCCTGAGCTGTTTGGTCTGATTCTGCATACACCCTAGATTATACAACAGACATTCTACATACACACTTTGCACATACCTGACACTTTTCTACTTTAAATTAATTTGTCATTTTGTGAGAAGCTAGAGTTGTGTAGTATGTTTTGGAAAAGAATGAGAGGGGGGCTTGGTCCAGTGGTAAGAAGAAGAAGAAGAAGAAGAAGAAGAAGAAGAAGAAGAAGAAGAGAGAGAGAGAGAGAGAAGAGAGAGTAGAGAGAGAGAGAGCGATGAGAGAGAGGAGAGAGAGAGAGAGAGAGAGAGAGAGAAAGAGATCCAAAGACTGATAAGGTTTTGTGGACAGAGATCCAGGAGATCCTGAAAATAATGATATGGAGTTAAAAGAATGTGGGTGTTGATTCCCCTAACCCCAGGGACGACACTTAATACGACATTACTGGGGGATCGACACGGGACGGTGATATCATATTAATGAGGATCCAGCTAGGGTGAATGTGGATAGGAGTTAAGACACATATTATACTTGTTCACACTTTACAAGTCTACATAGGTCTTTGGTCCTAATTCTACTCTTGTCATTGAGAGATTGTTTTGAGTTGTGCTGTGTGGTGTTAAATATATAGATACATTTTAAATAGTGAATATCTACATATTGTTTGGAGGAATTTACACTCAACCTGCTGACTCACCTCTCTTAAATATGGCCACTCCCGAACGATATGGTAGAACTAAGGGCAAGGGGGGGTGGAATGGGATTGTCGGGTCCTGCACTGTCAGAGTAAATACATGAGGTAGAGAGAGATTTTCGTCAAGCAGAAAGGGAAGATCGGAAGGCCTAGATGGAATTAAGAAAGTTGGAGTTAGAGACTACAAGAATAGAAGCTAAGCAAGCCACTAAAAGATTAGAACTTGAAGCTGAGCAAGCTGCTAGGAAACTTGAAGCTCAGCAAGCTGCTAGGAAACTTGAAGCTAAGCAAGCTGCTAAGAGATTGGAAGCTGAACAAGAAGCTCAGAAAAGGGAGCATGAGTACCGAATGCGGGAACTCGAGTTTAAGAGGCAATCTAGTGAGGAAACTGAGGGAGCAGTGGGAGGTTCCTCTCTCCCTGGCTCAGCCCCAGTGGGTGGACTTAGTTACCATGCTATTAAGTTTTTTTGGCTGTCTATGAAGAAGACAAAGAGAAAATCGACCAGTACTTACAATGCTTGGAGGCAATGTCTGTTGCTATGGGTCTGGATCGTGACAAATGGTGTCTTAAGTTGTCCCAAGGATTACGCGGGACAGGTTACGAGGTTTACTCCCGCCTGCCGCCCGGACACCGAGAACCAATTACGACGAATGTGAAAACGGCTCTGCTGAAACGTTTCGAGGTTACGTCACATACTACCGGAAAAAATTTCGAGCAGCGAAACGAAAACCGGGAGAGTGTTTGCCGCCCACAGTCTGCGTCTGAAATCATATCTCCATAAGTGGATGGATTGGCTTTGTTTCGCGCTATGACTATGAGAGTCTGGAAGAGTTAATGATAGTCGACCCAGATGCGAAAGCAAATGTCGAAACCTCTCAGGACATTCTTGGGAGAACAAGGGCGGAACGTATCGACATCGTGACGAAATTGGCCAGAACGGTTTCGTCGAGGTACATGGGGAGCCTGGAGAAAACCATTCCACAACACCATAGGTCAGGAGAAACCTGACCGGAAGAAATCCAAAAGCCCGGAAACTAAGAAAGTGGAACCTTATGTTAAAACTTCATCGGAGAGTTTAGAGAAGACGAAGGAGGGAAGCAAGAGCACCTCGAACTCTTCACCAAAACGACAGTGGACGGAGAAGTGGTGTTCGATTTGTAAGTCGCCCACTCACAATACGAGGAACTGCAAATTAAGTGTAATACTGTAATTTGCTAGCTCCATATTTTAGATTAATCCATGGAAGATGCTGATGTGTTCAATATGGCTCCGGTCTAGTTTGCTTCCCGTGAAATCTTCTGGTATCCTGTTTAGATTTGGTCGACCTGTAAGCCCAGTACAATTGGGGGAAAAAATTCTCTCAAGAGAGGTATTTAACACATGGCCATTGGATCGACAGGCAAAGATGTTGGCCACAGTGCTACCACCACGTCTCAAGCTGGAGTTGGTGATTTCTAATGATGGGGTTTGCTGTTATCTGGTTTCTATCTGTGTAGTTTTATTTATGTATGATGAAGCACTAGGGTGTGTTTTCGAGACGTTAATTTGTGCCCTGTGTGATTAATTATAAGTTTATAAGCGTGTGTGATTTTGGAATGACGTGAAGCGTTGACTATGATGTTTCACCAAATACTGTGGATATTTTGTAAATGTACCTTTGTAGAAGTATGTGATATGATTCATGAGAGTGTGTGATGCGTGTGTGTTTTTTTCCCTCGCTCGCTTTGAACTCAAGCGTAGTCCATACACGTTACTTCTAGTAGTGATGGCTGAATTTTGCGTGTGGGTTAGCTTTACCTATTAACAGTGTCCCTCGCCATCAGACGAGTCCACTCCGACTTCAGGGTTACTTGTAATTTACGTCCCCAAGTCTTGGACGATATGCCAACATTCTAGTCCAACTTTACGGTGTAGTGGTTGAATCCTTTACCTCAGCATCAGCACACCGGAAGTTTAAGATCACTCGTTCTTATCCATTAGGCCATGCTGACCTACATGTTTGTGTTTGAGATCACATGAAAATGTTTTTTTTTTAAATATTTGTTTGCGTTCGTTCGCTTTGAACTCAAGCGTAGTCTACTATTTCTAGTGCACGGGGCTTATTTTTGCCTTCCCTATTACAAGTGTCCCTCGCCATCAGACGAACCCACTCCGACTTCTGAGGTACTTGCAGTTTGGGTCCCCCGTTCAAGGACAAGTCAACATTTTAGTTCCACGTGCGATTCCGAACTTACAATGAACTCAAATCCGGCAAATGTAAATCACAGCGTTAAAATATCAATGATAATAACCAAAACAAAACATAAAAGATGAAAATAAGTTATACCACGACACAACGAATTGACGTTTCGATCATAGTAATCTTCATCAGAAACAATACGAACAGATTTACAGAATAACATGAAATTAGAAATTTTTTGAAAAATCTTCATCAGAAACAATACGAACAGATTTACAGAAAAACATGAAATTAGAAATTTTTTTGAAAAATTAAATCGTTAACAGAAAAAAATATAAATATGAAAAATTGCCAGACAATTGTAATACTTCTATTCTAATAAGGCTGTGCAGAAGTTCAGTTGTGAGAGGTGCCGTATAAGAAAACGTGGAGTCGAATGATTGCAAACAGTTAGGTAAGGATATATAGAGGGGGAGTCAGCAGAGTTATAAAGGAGCATCTACAACAGTATTGATTCCCGCTGGATGGGTACATCCCATAGAAAAGTACCATTAACGTCAGTGTCTTGTCTGAATGCTTTAAATAGTACTTCTAGAGAGAACACTTACAGAACAATATACCGTAGAGATCTTGTTATTCTTGAGGGTGCGGTAAGTGAATAGTACTTTCAATATCTTGCTCTGAGGGCTGTAATCTATTGTTAGAAGTAATTGCCTTTGTTGCATAGCTAGTGTTTTTTGTAGGTTAATTATGTTAGTTGCTTATTCCTTACATGACGTCGCTGTCAACCTCAGCATTTTTTGACTGTGTGATTTCTTGGCATGTTTAATGTTCAGTAGTTTGTCATTGCTTTCTGAATGACAGGCACTCATACCACTGTATTACAACCAATGCGAGGCGATCTACTGCCAAATTTATCGCAGCTGTGTTTCTAAAGCGGTATGCAGGATTACGAATTGCGTCAGCAACTGATTCGCTACAGAGCATGTTTGTATAGGTATTAACAGGGAATTCTGTCAATGGCCTTTTCTTGTTCTATAAATAAATAAAAAGAAAGGAGGAGGGGCAGTTTTTCTAATATAAGCATATGATGATTAATTGGGGACTGCGCAGAATAGTGACAATAAAATTGTATGACAGAATCACAAATGTAGAGCTCATGGAGAGAACTAAACACATCCCAGTGAACTTTGAGGTCAGGAAAAGACACTGGCGCTGGATAGGACACACTGAAAAAACGTCAGGACAATGTAACTATAGAAAAAAAAAATGAATGCCTTCATTCACGATCAATTATTTTGAAAAATGTCTGTTGCATCGTTATGAAAATTTTCCTGCTGTCTTATATTTACCCCCACCCAAGGAATATGTCTTTTTTAGATCCAAAAGCAACTTAAATCATGGAAAGCGGCGACATTTATTTGATGTTTTGGTGAAAAACTAGTGATTTCTCGCTAAGAAACTTGTTTTACAATAATGCCCCGTTCCACTACGCGAGGCTCTTGTTTGTCATAAGACCAATCCCATGTCCCATGAGAAAATTAACTATTCAACGCTAATGTTTCCGTGTGAAGACGTAATACATTTAATAATGTGCACTTAATCTCTGATCCGTAAATTATATACCGCAAATAAACAAACTGTGAAATCTGCTGTACAATCTCCAATCTTTGTTGGGTGGACATAATGATAAGGTTATATGCTAAATCGCATCATTTTCCCTCAGTTCGTTACTGAGATATGGAATTTTATATTGGGCCAGACAAAAGTAAACAGACTATAGACACTCTATTCTGTTGAATCCGTAAGGCAAACGATATACTATATAGCGGTAGACCTAAAAACACCTTCATTCATTCTTCTTCTTCTTTTTCTTCTTCTTCTTCTTCTTCTTCTTCTTCTTCTTCTTCTTCTTCTTCTTCTTCTTCTTCTTCTTCTTCTTCTTCTTCTTCTTCTTCTTCTTCTTCTTTCGTTCGCTTGAAATATGTTTATAACTGCAATGTTGTCTCTTGTATGAATCTAACAGTCTTTTTTAGTTCACTCAGCGGTCTATAGAGTTTATCTTCCACTGTTGTCTCTCTAGGCCAGAAGGTTCGCCTGGATATGTTGTAGTTTGTGCAATCCTGGAGTATGTGCTCTGCTGTCTGCGACGCCAAACCACATGTGCACATGGCTGAGTCACCAATCTTGAATTTTGTATACATGTGGTTGCGTAATTTGTTCTTTTCTTTACCCAAGATATTCTTAGAACCTGTCTATAACATTTATATTCAAAGGCATTTATGCGCTGTTCAACTTGTTTAGTAAGTGTCCAGGTCTCACAGGCGTATGGTGCAATGGGAAAGATGCATTCTCTTAAAAATCTAATTTGTTGTAGTTCTATCTGTCCCACTCCATAATTTATTCAGTTGTTTTAGTCTTTGAAGAGCAATTGATAGTCGTCGTTTAATGTCTTTCATTGTGTCATGTCGTTTAATTTCTTTCATTGTGTCACCATTGTTGGTAATTAATGACCCAAGATAGTCGAAATGTTCCACCGCCTCCAATTTGTCCTCATTAACATATATTTCTTTCTCCATAGTAGTTTTATCTCTGTGCATTATCTTTGTTGTTGCTATGTCAGATATAAGTTGTAATATTCACTATTCCTATTGCGTAATGAATGGGTTGGCGTATTCAGTGCGTTAAATACTGACCTTTTACGTCACGCGAAGCTTTGAATACTGACCTTGGTTGATCGTATCAAGGTTAGAAAGAGTTCCAGTAAGCAGGTGAACTTGGGCAATGTACGAACAAATATTAGTTACAGAAAAAAATATTCCCTCACCTCTATCTGTTAGCAATATTGTATTAATCCGCTACTCCCACTTCTTCGCCTATCTCTGTTATCAAAGTTACATCCCGGGTTAAACTGTCTTGATTTGCATGTAGCTTAAATGTTTTCGGTGGCAACCAAAATCACGTAAGCTTCGTCGACTACCAATGGTTAACTACAGTTAAGTGCTCAGGTACAATCCCATGTTGGGGAACATGGAGGGGGTTCTTTTTATGCCTTATTTTTCTGAGACTGTCCCAGTTGTGTAAAACGTCATCGGGTAAGGAGGAAGGGAGCTGGTCACTACCAAATGTCGATGCGCCAGAGTGTATTTTATTTTAGACTCAAAGCCCCACATGTGAGCCCTTCGGCCCAGTGTGGTTCATCGATACCCTGTTGCGTGTCATTATTTGTCATGTTTTCATTTTGTTTGTAGTCACTATTTCTAGATATTTGAAAACAGCCATCTCATTTACTGGATGTTGCGATGTGAAACTTCTTACTTCTTGCCTATTCATCTATTTCCATCCATCATGTGCCATGCCGATAAGCGTAGGCGGTCATGTTTTGCCATCTCACTCGATCACCAGAATCGCAGATCAGCTCCGTGTTCCTGTCTCGACCATGCCACGTGACTAAGCCTCCCCCTTGGTCTCTTCCTTTCGATCTTGCCAGTTGTCACTAAGTTCTCCAATTCATTTCTTCTCATAACATGCCCAAAAAATTTTGATTGTCTACGTCTAATGTCTCTAATCAGTTTACAATCTTCATTTGTTTCTTGTAGGACTTGTTCATAGGTTCTTCTGTCTGTCAATGGTATTCTTTGCATTTTCCCCAGAAATCACATTTCCACAGCCATCAGATGTTTTTCAGCTTGTCTGCTCATTGTCCACGCTTCACATCCATATAAAAGTATAGGTTCTATGTAGCACTTGAACACTCTTTTTCTCTTTTCAGTTGATATCTTTCTATTGGTCAGTATGTTTTTCATCTTGCAAAAGGCTACCATCGCCATGGCAATTCTTGTTCTAATCTCTTCAAGGCATCTCCCATCATATGTTATGACTGTTCCGAGATAGCTGTACCGATTCACTTATTTAAGAATATGCCCATTTACTTGTATATTACATTACCACCAGATATAACGTGATTTATAAATTATGTAGTATTAATGCCGGTCTCCGTGGCCAAAGGCTTGCGAACGTGGTTCGTGAGCCGCTTACCAAGCGTTCGAAACGCAGCCGCGGCCTATGTGTGCAGCAGACCGTGTCGCGTTGTGTTATAACATGTTGGTATGGGAGCCGGTCGTTCAGAAAGCAATGGCAAACTACTGAATGTAAAAACTTGTCTAGTTCATCAACAGCAGATGAAAAATACTAGTGTTGACTGCAACGTCCTGCAAGGGACATGCAACATTTTTAAAAAAAAAGTATTAATCAACACTCTTAGAAGAAGTGAAACGAAGTAGAGATGAGGTCATAACAAGCCAGTCTACGCAGTTAGCACTAGGCCACTAGTGTAAGGCGAGAGGGACAACTTCATTGAACCGGGTTATATCCCATATGGCTCGGTCTCTTTCCGCAGTGGCCTGAGGAGAGCATCGCACAGAGAACGAAGTCCGTAGCTACAGTGGCGACCCTCAGGAGTCTCTGAGAAAACTGCACTAGTGAAATGAATGGAAAAAAAACAAAACTAATGAAGGGCTCCTGAAAAGAACCAACGATCTTTAGAGCGCGAGGCAGGCGGCTTCTAACCTTCTTAACCACAGAGACTAGCCAGCACTTGCACAGTTAGTGTTAGAAACTAGCCATCGGTCACTACCTGGTACACAGGAAATCAATCCCGGTCGGTAACTATAGCTTTCAAATTTTATTTTGTCTAGTGCGTCCCCTGGCAAGAGAAGGTCCACCAGAGAGATGAATGGAGACAGATTGTATTTGCAGCAAAGAACCTCAATGGCTCGGAATGCTGAAGAAGAGAGAAGAGAGAGAGAGAGAGAGAGTGCGTCCCCTGGAGATGTGGATATACAGACGAATATGTCGTATTTCATGGAAACAAAACCAATCAAATGCAGAGGTTCTAGAAAAACTGGGATTGGAGAGAGATTTGATGAAAGAAATAAAAAGGGGGCATGTGAAATATTTCGGCCATGTTAAAAGACATACTATTCTTATAAAAACCGTACTGGAGGGCAAAGTTGAGGGCAAGCGAGCAAGAGGTAGACAACGATACAAGTGGGAAGATAACATCAAGAGATGGACGAGCATCAAGGGCGAGGGACAGTGTTGGAGATCCATTGCAGCCAACCTTCATTGTGGAGACAACACCTGATTGATTGATTGAGTGCATCCTCTAATTTCTACTTCCTTCTACTCCTTCTATGAGCGCTTCTCATCATCATCATCATCATCATCATCATCATCATCATCATCATTATGACATTATCATCTTCCACTTCTGTCGTCAAGCGTCGTGCGCAGGCATGTATGTTTGTTTATGAACTCCCCGGTACACGAAGTTTACGTTTGTTATAGACAAATGTGGTCAATTGAAATCTCGTACGGCGCGAGACGATACGTCTGATTGTTTATTCCATCACTGGGGACGCCGCCGGCCACAGAATCTGTTTCCTTCACTCAAAAATCTCTCCGTGCATGCTGTTTACAAGCACTTTTATCTGTAAATTCTTGATAATTTATGTGTAAAAATAGTGTTTCCTACGTTTTCTTCATGGTTGCGTTACAAATTATTTGGGTATGAAGTAGTATAACCTCACAGGTGTCGTTGCTATCCATGTTTACATGTTTAATGTTTCTCTCATTTTTGTCGAGTGTTGGACGGTCTAGTTTGATTTGATATAGTATGAATTATAAGGAGTGCGACAGATAGAACTACAAAAATTAGATTTTTAAGAGCATGCATCTTTCCCATTGCAACATACACCTGTGAGACATGGACACTTACTAAACAAGCTGAACAGCTCATAAACGCCTTTGAATATAAATGTTTGTTATAGACGAGTTCTAAGAATATCTTGGGTAAAGAAAAGAACAAATGCATCCATACTTCAAGAGTTGAATATTGAAGAAGGTTGGCTATTAAAGACGATAAAACAAAGAAATTGAAATATTTTGGTCACTTGAAACGTCACGAAAGTTTGGAGAGAACAATAATGGAGGGGTATATCTGGGAAGAGAGGAAGAGGAAGGCCAAAGAGAAGATGGGTGCAGGATGTGGCGGATGATCTCCAGATGGGTGTATCAGACGCGGGACATCTTGTTTATGATCGAGAGGTTTTCCGGAAGGTTGTTATGGGAGCGAGGTTCTGCAAAGGACATGCTACTGAATGAATGAATGAATTATATGAATGATAGTCCTGAGCGTCTGTGATCTGTCATCAGGAATCGGGGTTTTAGTTTAAATTTGGTTATAATCACGATTGATGGACTTTAATCATTGTTATTTGTGGTCAGAACCGACGTAATAAACTTATAGGGAGAACTATCATGATTTTAAATTTGAGAATTTACTAATGATACGGCCACAGAAGATAGGCCTTGAAATTCAAAATCTAATGGTACCTCAATGATGCCTGTATATCACTTCTAAGTGAAGATATTCACATTTTTGTGAAGGTGAGATGAGTTGCGATTTCTCATGCTATGTACCCGATAGTGTCACTCTCCAGTGTGTCCGATTACCTCCACCAACGGATGTGCGTGTCTGTTCATGTGAGATGGTCTCAAATGGTCGTATGAAAACTGACTTCAAAAATATGTTTTGTCATGTTAAATTATTACAAAAAACTACAAGTATACAAATAAATTATTAATAATCTTTAAACTTGTGTTCTCTTTAACTGTAGTAGGTCAAATCGCACGTTTTGTGTGTTGAAAAATGTAGCGCAATAGATATGCGTGGCAATCATGACCCATGGGTTTCCGATTCACAAAGTCACATCTTCACAGAAAATGTGTTTTTCAACCACAATTCGAGAAAGTTTAGCGATGAAACTTTGCTGATTCAGGGGCGATATTTTATATGGCAGTTAAAATTTACATTAAACAAAGACATTTATTTGATCCATCGATTCCAATATGCGATCATTCCGTTGCCTCTGTGGGATGCACTCCCCGGCAGTCGACAGCTTGCACATATCCATAGAGCACACTTTTTTTTTCACAAATTTCCAGTTTATTAGTTCTATATAATATTTTAGTTCGTATTGTTTAATAGTTTCTATTATATTGCCTAATAATTTTGTGAAAAATTATTTTTTTAAAATATGCCCAGCTGGGAATAGAACTGCTGTCTCCCGCATGACAGGCGGAATGCTTACGACTATGCTAGCGAGGACACAATGATTGTTCCACAAAGATTTTTATATAGTCAAGCCTGTTTTTCAACCACAATTAAAGCAAGTTTAGCATTAAACTTTCCAAATGTCTTTAAAATTGGATGCAGAATTCGAAGATCCATCTACAATTGATGGTTTTCTATTGAAAGCGACAGAAAAAAAATTTATTACGGTTCAGCGTGCCATTTCCATTTTTCTCCGCATGCAAGGTTGGTCTCAACCAAACGGGTCATAGGCGGATTATGAAAACTGACTTCAAAAATATGTTCCGTCATGTTAATTGATTAAAAAATAGTACAAGTATACAAATAAATTATTAATAATCTTTAAACTTGTGTTCTCTTTAACTTTAGTAGGTAAAATTGCACATTTTGAGTGTTGAAAAGTGAAAGTTTACATGCCATAGCGATCGATATGCGCTTGCGCAGTCGCCATGGCACATGGCCTTGCATTTCCCCATTCACAAAGGCACGCTTCACAGAAAATGTTGTTTTTCATCCACAATTTAAGCAAAGTCGGCGATGAAACTTTCCAGATACATTTAAAATTGTATGCAGAATTCAAAAATGCATCTATAATTGATGATTTTCTTTAAACAGCGCCAGAATAGTGTTACAAAGTGTATATGCCAGTCGGATCGATATGCGCAAAGAACAAAAACACGCCTTCACAGAAAATGTTGTTTTTCTCCACAATTTAAGCAAAGTCGGCGATGAAACTTTCCAGATACATTTAAAATTGTATGCATAATTCAAAAATACATCTATAATTGATGATTTTCTATAAACGGCGCCAAAAAAAATTAATTACAGTAAGTATAAAATATCGCCGCTACTCTTCAATCTGGCTCTAGAGAAAGTTGTAAGGAAGGTAAAGGAGGAATGTGATATTGGAGGAACATCCAAGCTGCTTGGTTATGCAGATGATATAGATATTATAGGGCAAAGTGAACAAAAGACATTAGAAATATTGACTCACTTAAAGGAAAAAGCCCAACAGATGGGGCTGGTTATCAACCAAGATAAGACAGAATATATGGTAATTTCTAGAGACGGAATGGCTAAAAACTCTGGCCACATACAAATAGATAATATGACCATTAAAAGAACGGAAACATACAAATACCTGGGTACAATCTTCAACTGCTCCAACATCATAAGGGAAGAAATACAAACTAGAATCAACTCTGGAAATAAGATATACTATGCACTACAACATCTACTAAAATCAAAGGCGCTATCTCGTAACACCAAAATCACAATATACAAAACACTGATCAGACCAGTTGTGCTGTATGGCTCTGAAACCTGGAGTACAACGAAAGGAGACGAAGCCTTGTTACAAACCTTTGAGAACAAAATTTTAAGACGCATCTTTGGACCCATTAGGGATACACAAAGTGGAGAGTGGAAAAGAAGAAGTAACAAAGACATTTATGATTTGTTTAAGTCCCCGCTAATCACTGGTATCATGAAGGCTAATAGACTACAATGGCTGGGGCATATAGAAAGAATGGAAGATAATAGGGAAACAAAACTCGCTTACACTCAGGAAATAAATGACCGTAGACCCCGAGGTAGACCAAGAAGGCGGTGGAGAGATAATATACATACAGACCTACAAGCACTTGGAATCAACGACTGGCAAGAGAAGGTCCACCAGAGAGACGAATGGAGACAGATTGTATTTGCAGCAAAGAACCTCAATGGCTCGGAATGCTGAAGAAGAAGAAGAGAAGAAGTATAAAATATATCTTTATTTATATAAAAGGTCAGGATGATTTCAACCAATCCCTGTGCACAGAATATTAGGGGGGGGGGGGGGGGGGGGGGGGGGGGGGGGGGGGTTAAGACCACAGATTGGCAGACTCAAAAAATCACTTCAGGCACAATATCCTGGTTTTCCATTGAACGTTTTGTTTGATGAAGCACAATGTTCCGGCATTCTGGTGTTGTGCATTAAGTGACAATTCTTTGACTTTTTAATTGTTTGTTTATTGTAATATGATTAATTTGGTGTGTTAATAAAATATTGTGAATATTACAAAAATGCACCTTTTGAGGCTGACAATTTTGGAAACGGGGGAATTCTTCTTTCGTTCGCTGGAAAGGGAGGAATGACATGCTGACATTTGATGAAAGGGTGCATGGGCCAAAAAAGGTTGAGAACCACTGCTCTAGCCCAATTCCATCCAAGGCTATAGGCTCTATCTACCCTTGGCTAGGTTTTCTTTTCTTAACTGATTCACTGCCAAACAATAAGTAGGTTTGGACCAGACATGGTACACAATCACATGAATAAGTATTATTATGTCTATTTCCTTTCACTGAGCATTAAAATTGCGGAAGATATCACGAAACAAATCAAATAACATGATGATCCAAATGTGGTGGTATATCGTCCTTCTGTCCTAATGGGAGGTCAGATTTAGCGATATATAAGGGGCATTCATTTGAAATCCGTTCGTGACGCACCGGGCGTAATTGCATACGTTGAACATGATCATGTCATAGTCATGTGATAAGTACTGACCAATGAATAAAAGAGCAAGTGCTTATCATCCCATGATGCATAGGTTCTGTTTCTTACTGTTGAGAAAATGGCCGGGTTGATCCAAAATCCGTCTAAAGAAGTTCAGAGAGCAGTGATTTAGTTTCTTTCATTTGAAGGATATCGACCAGTGGACATTCATCGAAGAATGCAGGCAGCGTACGGTAACAAATGTGTGTCGAAGACAACAGTGACAGGTCAGCTCACGACAGATCTTCAACGGCCGGGTCAAGCGCATATTGTTGCAGCAGAAAAAAACATCGCCAAAATTGATACAGCAGTACAGATGAACCATTGTCGAAGTATATGTTCGCTAGCGAAAGAATTTGATGTGTCAATTGGGACAATTCAAAAGGTTGTTCTTAATAAACTGCAATATCCGAAGGTGTGTTAACAGTGGGTACCACGGATGTTGACCGACCACCAAAAAGAGGAACGCATGGGATGGTGTTTGAACCACTTGCTGCGTTACAGAGTGGAGGGTGATGCATTTCTCTTCCGCATAATGCATTTGTTGCACGATAATGCTTGTCCGCATGTCGCAAAGATTGTGCAGGAACCATTAGCAAGGAAGAAGTGGGAAATTCTGCAACATCCAGCCTATAGTCCTGATTTGTCACCATGTGATTTTCATTTGTTCGGACCTCTAAAAAAAGCTCTCAAGGGACAATTATTACACACAGATGCAGACGTAATGAACGCGGTAAACACTTGGTTCAGTGAGCAACCACAATCCTTTTTTGCCGACGACATTCGCCACCAATCTAAGCAATGGGATGCATGCTTGCCTGAATGTCTATGGCAACTTCTTCTGACCAAACCCATGGTGCATAATTCATTCAAAATGAATGCTTTGTTTAATTCTACCACAACTGTTAATGTTTCTCTCATGCTTTTGTAATAAAGCCATTGGAATGGGTTTCAAATAAACGTCCCTAATATTATCTCTCTGCACTGAATCAGTTAACAATTTTGACAGGGCAGCAGCCTTACCATATACTTTTTGTGATTTTCAACTGCTGTGAGATTTTCATTGTGCACAACTCGCACACAGGACCTCCTGTTTATTTCCCTTACCTCAGAAGGCTAGGTATCCAATCACATTACCCAAGAGATTAGAGAGATGTGTGTTATCATTACAGATCAGCAGTTATTGTAAAAAATTGCCAGGCATATGTTGGAATTTGAATAAAGTATTATGGGGCCAAAGGCAAACACTGTAACCTATCAAACATGCTTTCCCTAAACTTAAATCTTATAGAGAATGTACACTGCCAACTTCTAGATTACTTTCAACGGAAATATAAGAATGCATATGTTTTTACAGATGTTTTGTGATATTGATATTTTACAAAATTTTGTTGGAATTTTTTGTTAAGGAAAGACAGTGAGGAAGGGAACTGACCACCCAAAATACACATTAAGTCAATCTTCTTCTTCAGCTTTCCGAGCCATTAAGGTTCTTTGCTGCAAATACAATCCGTCTCCATTCATCTCTCTGGTGGACCTTCTCTTGCCAGTCGTTGATTCCAAGTGCTTGTAGGTCTGTACATGTTTCACCGTCGGTGGTCTCTCCACCGTCTTCTTGGTCTACCTCGGGGTCTACGGTCATTTATTTCCTGAGTGTAAGCGAGTTTTGTTTCCCTATTATCTTCCATTCTTTCTATATGCCCCAGCCATTGTAGTCTATTAGCCTTCATGATACCAGTGATTAGCGGGGACTTAAACAGATCATAAATGTCTTTGTTACTTCTTCTTTTCCACTCTCCACTTTGTGTATCCCTAATGGGTCCAAAGATGCGTCTTAAAATTTTGTTCTCAAAGCATTGCCTACATTTAAATGATCAATTATGACATATCACAATGTGTGAAATGATTTACTTCTACAGAAATAACTGAATGGAGAAAATATTTTTCTGCGTGAAGTAGAAAGCAACATGCCAGGATTTAATACATCAACAAGAAAAGAAGATCTTTCTTTGAGGCTCAGAGTTCAGTAAGTCTTATGTAAATTATATTAATCACAGTTGTCAGGTCTTAGTCAGATATGAGCGAGCTACTGTATGACAGTAGATGGTACTGCCTGCTTTCTGTTAGTGCCTGGCGGCGCTCATCAAACCCGACACCCCACATTGTGCCAACAACAGCATCGTGCGGAGAAATGCAATTTTGAAGTTATAAGCCTTATCCTGGTGCAAGGAAATGCAACCTAAGACTAAATGCTATGACAGGGCAGACAAGGCCATAAAAGCCTTGATCGGCAACTGATTAAGGATTGAAGCTCTGACAGGCAGACAGTTAAAGCATTGTTTTGCTGATCTGGCAGCTTCTGCAGCTTGTCTTGTTTCAGATGTATTGGTATTACCTTTCCTCTGGAGTAAACTAGGCAGGTCAAGAAAGGGATCATGCTGTATGGGCGACACATGGTCTCTACAATTCAGTCCAGGCTTTGTGCTATGGAGAGGTACAACTCCATCCCTGTTCTGGTTGTAGTTATAATGGCTTTTTCGAAGCACAATGTAACTATCATCTGTCAAAATGGCAATGTGCCAGTGGTATTAACCACACACAATCTTAATGCTATTTGTAAGTGTCATGTAAATACGAGTGTACAATGAACATATTATTATTCTTCCTCTTCTTCTTCTTCTTCTTCTTCTTCTTCTTCTTCTTCTTCTTCTTCTTCTTCTTCTTCTTCTTCTTCTTCTTCTTCTTCTTCTTCTTCTTCTTCTTCTTCTTCATCTACTTCTTCTTCTTCTTCTTCTTCTTTCATCCAGAGTCTTTTTTCGGTTGTGATTGTGTTGTGCCTGTTTACAGCAGAGCTGCGATACTGCGCCTTTAGGCCAACACATATGACTTCTGAGGGCGTTTGTTGACCAGGTTAAGAACATATTCTAAAGTATTGATTCATGCTATTGTCACCATTTAGCAGGTCCTTTGTTATCACGACCGGCTGAAAACTTCCTTTTATTCTGTAAAAAAACGTAACATCTACAATATTATGTTTTCAGTAACATTTACAGCCTTATCTTTTTTACCTGTAACATATAGCATCTGCAGCTTTCTTATTTTCTGTCACATCTGTAGCTTTAATTTTTTTTGTAATTTCTACAGCTTTAATTTTTCATATTCTTCGTCTTTCGTTCGCTATTTTTTTGGGGGTTATATATAACATTTAGTTTTATTTTTTCATGTAATGTTTACAGCCGGTCTCCCTGGCCTAGGAGTTAACATCTTTCTCCGTAATCCTGTATATTCTCGTCAGTAACATAACCTGTGCGAGAATCGGTAGCGATTCTTCCCGCGTTGGTAACTTACGGGGAATGTGAGCCGGACGCTCAGAAAGCAATGGCAAACTACTGAGCATAACCTTGCCTAGTATATCAACAGCAGCTGAAAAATACTGATGTTGACTGCAATGTCCTGTAAGGGATATGCAACAACAACAAAAAAAGAAATGTTTACAGCTTCTTTTTTTATTGTAATATCTGTAGCTTTAGTTGAATGGTGATGACCTTTCACTGTTGTTGAAACATTTGAGCCAACACTATCATCATCATCATCATCATCAAGTATTTTTTTCTATCTATTCTGTCGGTTTTTTAAATTATGTTTTATAATGTGTCAAATAATATCATTGCACATTGGGCATTTCCATGTATGCACAGTCCTCGGATGCATCTGTCATCTCAAAGTATTTCTGCTCACTCTTCCCTTGCTCTATTTATAATAGTCAAATCATGTTTTGCTTTTATCAGCCATACATACGTATTGAACCACTTCTGTTAATTAATGGAAAGAATTGTAAGATTTTGTTGTATACATATGCATTTTAGCTGCTTTGCATTAATAATAGGAACTTAAGGTGGCATAGTGACTCCTGCAAGTGGTCGTGAGTTCAAATTTCCCTCAGAGCAAGATTTTTGGGTTGACCAAGGCATGTGAAATTGGTACCAGAATATTAAAGTAGTCAACGCAACACTGACCACATCATGTATTCAGTGCTGTTTGGTCAAGAAATTTCTGATCAGTACTAGATCTCCAATACCCCATGATGACATGAACATGAAGTCCTTTAACTTCTTTACATATCAATGATACAGATATTTTTGTTCAAATTATTTTTCTTCAATTCCTCGCACTTGATTTGTTGGCTTATGTTAATCTTACACAAGTACTGTTTGGCTGGGAAAGCTGCTGTAGCACATTGGCTAGCACGCTCACCTGTTGGCCTGAGGGTCATATTTTCAAATCCCCAACAAGGTGGTAATGGATACCAGGAAATGTTTTGGGAAGTAAAGGCAAGTGGTGTGATATTCAGCACCTCATCCATCAAGTGCTAATTAGTCTATAAAATATAGGGTGTATTTTTAATGACTGTGCTGTTTTTGAAAATATTGCCGTTCCAAGTTTTGTATTAACCTACTGTGGAGTTCATGCAACACAGTGCAACATAATAGGTAAATACAAAACTTGGAACAGCAATATTTTCAAAAACTGCACAGTCATTAAAAACACCATATATGTGGCTAGCACCATATACCCAATATGTTTCAAGATATGGAAAGAGACACTTCACTTTGACCCTTACTACGTAATTGACTTTTATCAACTAAACACATTTATTTGTATTTGTATCAGTCATACACTGTTAAATTATCCCCTTTTATTAATGAACAATTAGAAACGTGAAGAATGCTCGTGATCAAACAAAGCGGTTGGAGGAAGAGAATCGTAAAATGGAGGATAGATTAAAAGAGCTGAAGACAGCAATGAAGAGGGAGAAAGAACTCAGAGAGTAAGTTATAATAGCTTTTTATGTATTGTATTTTAAAACTAATGTATGTGTGTTGCTATAGGCAAGAGGCAATTGTCGTCAGTTCTCTGAACTAGATAAATTAAAAGTCTCTTCTAGCTGTTACAGTAAGACAAGTCTGCTTTCTATATATAAAGTGAAATTTTTGTATAAAGTGTCTTCTCTCTCTTCTAGTAACCCTGGCTTAAGAAGCATCTCTCCCTCTCTCTCTATCCTTCCTCTCTCTTTCACACACACACACATGCAAACACCCACACATAACTCAGTTGAAGGTGAGATGATCAACTTCATTGCGCCAGATTTACACCACCTGACCTGCTGTCTCCACAGAACGGCAAGCCGCCTGTCGAGAGCATTGCACAACGCAGATATTCCGTAGCTACAGCATTGACATCCCCAGGTGTCTCCAGAAAAACTGGGGGATGTACAAATACTTCTTAACAACTGTGAAAACTTTAATGATATATTATTATAATGTATTAGGATGTCTAACATTATTATGCATACTGTAATAGTCTCAGAAAAAACTTCAAGGATATATTATTATAATGTGTTAGGTTGTCCAACATTATTATACATACTGTAATAGTCTCAGAAAAAACTTCAAGGATATATTATTATAATGTGTTAGGTTGTCCAACATTATTATACATACTGTAATAGTCTCAGAAAAAACTTCAAGGATATATTATTATAATGAATTAGGTTATCCAACATTATTATACATACTGGAATAGTCTCAGAAAAGCACACTAATAAAGACAAAATAATGTATACAAAGCACATAGGAAAAACAGTGTACAGTGAGTTGTAATGACGTCTCTAGAAAATATCCAGCGGGGGTTGCTGCTGGTGGATAAATAATCTGCATTGTGATAATAATTCCATCTTGATAGCAGCAAGTGAGAAGAGCTGCAGGAAATGATAGGTAGAGTGGTTGTAGAAAGTGGAAATATGAGCCTCAGTAGAATGATAGGGAGACAGAAGTTATGGTAATTTCAGAGAAACAGATCATGCCTAATTGCACAATTAAAGTATATAATGCTATTTTGGGGCAGGTGGAGAAATTCAATAATTAGGTACATGGATAACATCAGATGGAAGATGCATCACAAAGATCAAGAACAGACTTAGGACAAGCAAACACTGCATTTTGTAAAATGAAGAATATCTAATGCAATAAGTCCTTGTCATTGGAAACTGGGAAAAGAGTTCTTGCATGTTACATAGCACTAGTTTTAACATACAGCTGTGAAACCCGGACAATTAGTTAATAAGCAAAAGAATCCCTAGAAGCTTCAGAGATGTGGTTATACAGAAGAATATTGAAAATTTCTTGCAGAGCCAGAATGAGTAATCTACATAACAACGTATCACAAACATCAGAAAGAAGCAGTCGTTATTTTTGGCCACATTAGAAGAAGACAAAAACTAGAGCATATTGTGACAACTGGAAAGAGATATAGAGGAATACAGCAGGAGAAAATTCTTTACAGTCTTGTGTCATATTACGGAAAGGTGTCAGCACACAAACTGATACATACTGTTGAAGATCGAAACATGTAGAGAAGCATGAATGTCCTTGTCATTTGGCAAGGCACTTGATGATATTGAGAGGGGAAAATATGCCTTTTCCCACAGGAACTGCTGGCCATATTTTTAATTTAATTACAATACATGTTTACATAATATTATAATACCATAAACAAATTGTTATTCAAAACAATATTTTCTCTTAGTGAATTTAAACAAAGGTGACATAAATAATATATTGAACGACTTCTTCTTGCCTGGCATATATATATATATATTTCAACTGCATCTCATCAGGAGCATGCTGCTGAGGTACATATAATATGAAAGGAATAAATGAATAATATTTGGGCTGAAATACTAAGTTCATAGTCGCTGATAATTTTCAGTGAACTAAAAAAGACGGTTAAATTCATACAAGAAACAACATTGCAGTTATAGACATATTTCAAGCAAACAAACGAAAAAGAAGAACTGATAATTTTAGAATGTGGGGTGTGCTATCCACATGAAAGTCTAAGATTTAACAGGAAGTATTTCTGGTTGCATAACAATGGCTGGAATTGCTTATTCGATAATGCTTCATTATATTTGAGCAGTCGATTATTATTCATCGAATATGAAATGCATTAACTCTATGATTGCTAATAAGCAAATATTTTGTGATGGTCGACTTCAACGTTTTATGATCCGTCAACAGCACAAGATTTCTGAAGATTGGTTAACTCTCTTTTCCAACGGCACTGGTTTCTCGATTTGCTAATTGTCTTTCCATTCTACCTTTGTAAGTTGCTTGGCACTGACATTGAAATTGATAAATGCAGTTTCATTTGGTGTAGGGAAACAATGGTTCTTTCACAGGTGGTATAGGTATCAAGGTGGTTTTATATTTGATTATTGGTTCAGCAGCAAAGAATGTATGGTTTACAGCTGTTTTAAGTATTTATTTCATTACCTCATCTCCTTGAAAGGTGAGATGAAGAAACACTTGAAGTTTGGGAACCATTGATTCTGTGGAGGTAGGTTTGGGTGGTGGGCAGTGGCGCTTGATGAAACCAGTGGAATATCCATTACATTCCAGAGTCTGGTGAAGGGTGTCTAGTTCTACCTTTAGTGTGTCGTCAGAACAAATCTTCCTATATAACTCTGCATTATACACCTAATGATATGCAAATAAATATGCCAGGCAAGAAATCGTGCAATATACTGTTTGTGGACATTTTGTTTAAACTTCTTGTTATGTTATTTTTTGTCTTTGTCTCACTACTGTATGGCCAAATTTTCAGACGACAGGGTGCTGGCTTCTGGGGCAGAGGCCAGTCTAATACTGGGTCATTGACCAATTATGCTTCAGAAGTGCTACAAAATAAGACCCTGCCGTCACCTACTGAGGGAAAAATTAAGAAAGTCAAAATACTGCGAGATGAACCAATAGGTAATATTTTCAAATAATTGACACATATGTGATAATACAATTACTAAGAGAGAGAGAGAGAGACACACACACACACACTCACTCACACACATGCACGCACACACACACACTTTTTTTTCTAAAAACAACCCACACACACAGAGATTTTATGACATTTAAAAATCTTTGTGTGCGTGGTTTGTTGTTTTTTTTTAAAGTAAAAAGTACCAAGAAGGGACACACTCTGAAAGTGATGGCGGTAGCAGACATGGAGAAAAGAATGTTGTACATATATTACTAGCATCTGATCACTTAGCTGATATAATATGGTCTGAGAATAATCATAATATCTCATAGCCAGCTGGTGAAGCTAGAACACATATAAAATGAGGCCATGCTAGTCATCCTCTGCTGTACCAGGAATACACCTGTTGTTTGTATGCAACATATATTGGCCCTGTCTTCCATATATGACAGATACAAGATGCTCCAGGCCAAGGTGTACCTTATGATTGCAACATACAGGGAGCACCCCCTGTATGAAGCTTTAGCTGGTACCAGGGGACATAGGTTAAAGAGAGGCAGGTCTTGGATGGCCCAAGCTGAAGGCACATGGAGAAGAGTGCCCTCTAACAGTGAGGAATCACATAGAGTTGTGATTACTTTGGGCTGAAGATTGGCAGTGAGTGTTAAAGAGATGTCCTTGTAACAGCAGATAGAAGATGGCTCATGCCCAGATGATATGGTTATGTGCACTGACAGGTCTGTGATGGGAGATGAGTAGCATGAGTGGGGTTTTATTACGCAGACAAATGGACAATGTTTGGCATATGCTGCTGCAGCTTGAGACTTGGGGTTGGGCTGTGATGGTGGTCTTCCTCTGGTTGGAGTGCAGCACGCACAGCCAGACATGAGCTGTTTGTGATGGACTCACAGAGTATGTTTTAAAAAGTGGAGACTGTTGTATTCTGGGTGGAATGGATATCATCGCTTGATAGAACAGAGATTGCAAGAATATCATGGGATTTCTGCCCAGGAAGTGCTTTCTGCTGATCCTCTGGACATATAGAAGATATGTGTGCAGGATGTGACAATTCCTTGTGTGAGCCCATTATCAGAACATCATGTGTTGGCTCAAGCCTTCTTGGATTGTGGGAAGTGTCCATATTCTACCTTTCCTTGAGGACTGGATGACACCTATGTGGCTGTTCTGGCCAGTAATTTTGAGGAGCATGTGTGTCAATAGAAGGGCAAAAATGACATTACTACCTCTGAGCCCAATTTTTTTGACAGTTTTTATTCTGAGCCCATGACATGTTTTATGAAGCTATCCAGGAACACTAACCCACTCAGCAGGTTCCAGGAAGATATTGGATGTGTTGGCTGAAAGATGAAAATATCACAGCTCTGCTATAAATAGGCATAGCATCAAAATCCCAAAAAATATTGGACAAAAACATAGAAGAAAGAAGAATAAGTCACTACAGCTACAAAAGTCATACCCTCTAATACTTGCAATGTCCTCATCATCATGTAGCAAAACCTTTGCAGATCCTTGCTCTCATCATAGCTCACTAGAATACTTTTTAATTCTTTGTCATTTGTGCTGCCTTGTGCATTTTAATAAAAGAGAGCATTTATTGTCCTGTGCTAACCATCATATTGGTTAACCCCATCCCCTTCGACCATGAACCATGTCTTCCATTATTGTTCTGTCTAAACCATCGTGACATTTAATATGGCCAAAATATTTCAGCATCCCAGACATGAAGCTGTTTCTGAGCCAGCTTTCTTCGATGTTCAGATCTTGTAAAATGTTTGTATTTTTCTTCTTTGTGTTCTACGATATTCTGAGAATGTCTCCGTAACATTTTATGACCTAATACTTTATTACACATAACTGAGACACAGCAGTGATCATATCTATATAAGGTTGCCAATTTTTATTTAAATAATAGGTAAGCCAAAACAAATTGGCCCACCTGGAACAATGAAATATATTGCTCAAAGAAAACTGACTACTGGTGTCATACCTAGAGACAAGCAGAAAGGGCCAAAATGTGGTCAGTGCGAGGACAGAACTGCTACCTTGGTAAGTATGGATGCTCTCAGGTTTTCATGTTTTGCTGTTCCTTTGAACTAGTTATTTTAATCATATGTGTATTTGTGCACATTGTTTCATGTAGAATGTTGAATTTAGGCACGCTTCAAAGCATTTAACTTTTGTAAATGTGACAAATTTTTAGTCTTCTTCTTTTGTTCTCTTGAATTTTATTGTCTTTATCTGCAATGTTGTCTTTTGTATATACTTTACTGTTATTTGAGTTTACTCAGTGGTCCATAGCGTTTATCCTCCACTATTGTTTCTCTAGGCCAGAAGGTTTGCCTAGATGTGCCATATTTTTGGCAATCTTAGAGTTTGTGATCTTTTGTCTGTGGCACCAATCCACAAGTGCACATGATTAATTTGTCAGTCACATGTATACATGTGGCTGCATAATTCATTGTATCCTGTTCTGGGCACAGAAAAATTATTTGATCTGATCTGTCCATAAAATGGTAATCGTCTTGTGCTAGTGTTGATGGTTTTCTGACTCATTTGATGATTATTTTATTTTGGTGGTATGTGACAGATATGGTACACCAGGTTGTTCTTCTTGTGCTCCTTCCTTAGCTGGTTGATTAGCTCTCATTTACAGCCACTCCACAGTGAGGTGACTAAACCTAGTGATTATATATATATATATATATGTCACCAAGGATTTTTATGTACCTTACCTAGGCATTTTATATACCTCACATAGTCATCATACACTTCATATGGTCATTGTGTCCCTCAATTAGACATTTCATATATACCTCACCTAGTTATTATGTTCCTATTCTAGTCGTGTAGCTTACCAAGACACTTATAAACCTTACTTAGACATTTTTATGTAGCTCACCTTGAGCACTCAGTGTTAAACTTGATTCCTATCAACATCCTTCCAGTGAAAACTGGTCAAATGTTGAGAAAGGTCGTTGGTGTCTCCAGAAGAGACTGGATGAGAAATGACATAAAAAATATGCATAACAACATACCTTGATTTCATCTAGAGACAACAAATATAGTGGTTTTCATATCTTGTTAGAATAAAACCTGATCACCTACTGATAAAAGCATAGTCACAAAAGATTTGCACATAGAGCCAGAGGCTGACCAAGAAAGCAAGGGATAGACACCAAATGTACTCTGAACAAACAAAGATATGATGCAATCAAGGCAACACATCTGGCCTTGCAACACAAGATCACATCCTAACGCTTAATGGCAAGTGTGGATTAGGATTAGCCTCATCTGGGGCTAGACAATAGACCTAATACTGAGCAAAGTGTGCCATGGGATTTTCCAGTATACCAGTGTTTTTTGGTGTGCCATGAGGTTTTCCAGATTACCAGTGTGCTTTGGTGTGCCATAAGGTTTTCCAGTATACAAGTGTGCTTTGGTGTGCCATAAGGTTTTCCAGTATACCAGTGTACTTTTGGTGTGCCATGAGGTTTTCCAGTATACCAGTGTGCTTTGGTGTGCCATGAGGTTTTCCAGTATATCAGTGTGCTTTTGGTGTGCCATGAGGTTTTTCAGTATACCAGTGTGCTTTGGTTTGCCATAAAGTTTTCCAGTATACCAGTGTGCTTTGGTGTGCCATAAGGTTTTCCAGTATACCAGTATGCTTTTGGTGTGCCATGAGGTTTTCCTGTATGTCAATGTGTCATGGTATGCCATGTGTTTTCCAGTGTGCCTTGGTGTGCCATGAGTATGCCAGTGTGCCTTGATGTGCAATGAGTTTTCCAGTCTGCCATGGTGTACCATGAGGTTTTCTGGTATGACAGTGTGGCTAGAAGTGCCATGAGATTTTCTAGTATGCCAGCGTGGCTAGATGTGCCATGAGGTTTTCCAGTATGCCCGTGTGCCTTGGTGTGCCTTGGTGTACTATGAGTTTTCCAGTATGCAAATATGCTTTGATGTGCCATGAGTTTTCCATTATGCCAATGCACCTTGGTGTGCCATGCGTTTTCCAGTGCGCCTAGGTGTGCCATGAGTTTTCTAGTATGCCAGCGTGCCTTGGTGTGCCATGAGGTTTTCTAGTGTTCCTAGGTGTGCCATGAGTTTTCCAGTGTGCCTTGGTGTGCCATTAGTTTTCAAGTGTGCCTTGGTGTGCCATGAAGTTTTCCAGTATTCACAGATGTAAGATTTCTTTTCCACACCTTGCGGCGTACTGGTTATGAGGTAAGTAAAGTAACCTTTGGCTTACAGTGCTAGTCTCATATTTGTATATACCAGTTGGTAGTCAGTGGGTGACCTGGTCACTATCACACTGGCTGCCTTTACTTCCCAAATCATTTCCTGGTGCCTATTGTAGATGCCTATATTCCTGGTGCCTATTGTAGATGCCTATATTCCTGGTGCCTATTTTACATGGGGTCAACCTGGGAGCCCAGGTGAAGTTTTAAACATTCCTGTCTCGATAGGGATTTAAACCCATTACCACTGGAACAGCAGGCAAGTGTGATAGCCACTGCACCACCACAGCCTCTGTCTTCTCTTGTCATGAAATGAGAAGTTACTCTTACTGTCTAAACAATTACCAACTGTCACATATAACATTATTACTGTCATGGTGTGAACCTGTGTCAAATTCTGCCAACAGAGCTGCATCCAGTGTTCAGAGATTTATTGCCCAGGATGCTTCGCTGCATTCCATCTGAAAGGTGCGCTCAAACAGCATAGGAGTGTCCCATTAAGCGTAAGTTACGTTCTTTACACAAATATTCAGATAATGAATCCAGCATAGAGTAAATAAAGTCAAGGACCCATTATCACGCCGTGAAACTTATTCAGTATATGATGCTATCCCCCATAGTTTTAGACTAATCGGCATACAATAGGTGATATGGTCAGCATCATGCCAGCTGCCTTTACTTCCAGACAATTTTCTGGTACCAATTTTAGGCTAGTTTGATTTCTCAGCCCAATTCAATGAAAAAACATCCCTGCCTCAAAGGAGATTTGAACACTTGACCACTGGGCCAACAGGCAAGTGTGCTAGCCACTCTGCTACCATGGCTCCCTTAATGTTGAGTAAAATTCTGTAAAAAGTACCATAATTGCCCATCTTTTGGAAATGTGTATTTATGGTTTTTTTTTTTTAAGATATGTTTTATTTTTGTGATTTTATGATTTTAATAAAACTTTGTCCGATATAATTGTTACATCACTGTGCTCTAATCCAATTGTTACTTTAACTCCAGTCCCAGACAGTTATTTTTTACACTTTTTGTACAAATACTTTTGGTACTTTAAAGGGACAGCTGACTGAGCATAATAGTTGACTCTATTCCATTTTTTATGTTTATCTGTTCTTTGCAGGACTGACTTTTTCTGTATCTGCTTTTCTATCCATCCATGGTATTCTTTACTTTTTCTTTAGAAACATTTCTATTGTCGCAGCAGAATTTGGAACTAGGAAAGTTACACACCCACACGCTGTCAATAACAGCAGCTGGTAGAATGGACTGATTTAAGAAAATTCACATGGTCAGACAAGAGCAGCACACCAAGCGTGTGAGGAGGCCAGTCAGTCAACACAGAGCTGGCAAAGTCAGTCCCTGTTTGTACACTGATAGATTTAGTACGAAGTAGATGGGAACACGTATGGAAATGATAATATGTACACAACATAATGGATAGATTGGATTGGATACAAGGACCATCTTCATCTCACTGAAACTTTCTACTAGTGTTTCAGCCATACAGAGGAGTCTCATCTTAACTTATGAACTCTATAGCACTGCCTGGGATCCTCACGTGTTTATACCGGAATCCATGGGTACATAACTGTTCTGTTGCTTTTTAACTTTGAAAAAATGCCCCCCCCCCCACCTCCCAGAAAGGGTTTAAAAGGCAAGATGATTTCATTGCACTGGGTTTTATCCCATACAGGTTGGTCTCTTTGTGCAGGGTGTAGCTCTTTGTAGCTCTAGTGGCGACTCCCAGGATTCTCCGAGAAGTTTCTAAATTGTATGTAAATAATTGTCACCAGTGAGATTTGAACCAGGTACTTTTTTAGTTAGAGACAGTTTCTTTACCTCCAAATTATAAATGCTAGCACATTCTGTGAGTTTTGGTATGAGAATTTCTGCTGTATCTTCCTAACAGGCTGCAGGACCAAGAGTTTGTATGTCTCCCAGTACTTCAGCAGACGTCCTTAGTCCAAGGTACTCTTCCTTCTAAGAAAACTAATTATAGCATTTTAAAAACCTTTTTAAGTGTTTGCTGGGTGCTTTTTTTGCCCCAGATTGAGAAATATAAATCACCACTTGCCTGAGCTGCAGGATTCGACTTGTATTTTACCTTGGATGTATAAAAATCTCTGGCCTACCACCATGTTCCATGGCATGTGAGGCTAGAATCCAAATCCCCTCAACCAAATGATCTTCATTCATTCATGCATTTAAAAAAAATTTACAGCCTTCTCAGTGCAAGATAAACAGTGTAGTTGGGACTTCATTTCAAAGGTCAACAGATGCTATGTTAACCCTTTACAGGGCAGACGCTTGTCCGTTTTGTAGCCCTGAACGGGCACGATTTTTTCAGGTTCTGTAAAAATTTTGGGTCGCGTTAGTGTTGTTTGTCCATCAAGAATGATGATGACCATTCATTTCATCCAGTGGGGTTGAAGGTGTGGAGCCGTGGGTTCTAAGATGGCTGATAAGGCCTATTTTGGCTCGAAATGTTCTTTGACAATGTGGACAAAGAATGCTTGACGTCTCTGGAGGAGGATTTCCTGCAGTGGTTTTTCTGTCCTGCCTTTTCTTCACAGCTCTTGCAGTCCTGGTTGCCTCACATATGACTGCACCTTTGCGCAATGATGCACGCCACGAATTTCGGTCTCTGGCTGCAGCCTCCCAGGTGTCATGATGAATTCCAAAAGCATTCAGTGAAATTTTCAGAGTGTCTTTAAAAACGTTTCCTCTGGCCACCTTGGGAGCGTTTACCACAACGCAGTTCGCTGTAAAAAATTCGTTTAGGGAGCCTGTGATCTGGCATGCGAGTCAAGTGACCAGCCCAGCGAATCTGATTCTTCATCAGTAGAGTGTGGATACTGGGCATGGATGCTCTTTCTAGGACTTCAGTGTCTGGAATCTTGTCTTGCCATTTAATCTTCAGTAGCTTCCTTAGGCAGACTGTGTGGAAGTGGTTTAATTTCCTAGCGTGTCGCTGATAAACAGTCCAGGTTTCACAAGCATATAGCAGTGTGGATAATACAACTGCTTTGTAGACTTTTAGCTTTGTTTGCAGGCTTATTCCAGTTCTGTCCCATACATTCTTGTACAGTCTGCCAAAGGCTGCACTGGCCTTGGAGATTCTTGCATTCACTTCGTCATCGATTGTGGCAGCTTGTGACAGGGTGCTGCCAAGATAGGTAAATTTGTCCACAACACTTAGTCTATGATCATTCACTTTGATATTCGGCACAGTGTGATTATTCCCTGGAGCTGGCTGGTACATAACTACAGTCTTCTCCAAGTTGATATTGAGCCCAAAGTTGGCACAGGCATGTGAGAAAGCTGAAACATTATGTTGCATGTCCGCCTCTGAGTTGGCGTATAGAGCGCAATCATCAGCAAACAGGAGCTCTCTGACGGTGCCGCTGTTAATTTTGGTTTTAGCTTTCAGCCTTCTGAGATTGAATAACTTTCCATCCATACGGTAGTTGATGTCTATTCCAATGTCGTCGTTCTCGAAGGCATTCATCAACATGGCTGAAAACATGAGGCTGAACAGTGTTGGTGCCAGGACACATCCTTGCTTCACTCCATTGGTGACAGGAAAGGGTTCAGACAGCTCACCATTTTCCTGTACTCTTGCCTGCATGCCGTCATGAAATAGCCGCACTATTTGGACAAACTTTCGTGGACAGCCATATTTTGCCATAATCTTCCACAGTCCTTCTCTGCTGACTGTATCAAAAGCCTTGGTAAGGTCAATGAAAGTGGAGAACATTTCGCAGTTCTGTTCCTGACATTTCTCTTGCAGCTGCCTTGCAGCGAAAATCATGTCAACAGTTCCACGTTCTTTTCTGAAGCCACATTGACTCTCAGGAAGAAGACCTTGATCGAGATGGGCTGTGAGGCGATTGAGAAGAATTCTGGCGAGTATCTTCCCTGCAATTGAAAGCAAGGAGATGCCTCGGTGGTTGTCACAGGATTGGCGGTTTCCTTTACGTTTGTAAAGGTGGACTATTGACGCGTCCTTAAAATCTTGTGGCATGGTCTCGTTCATCCATATGTTTGTGAAGACTTGGTGAAGCTGCTCTGTTAGGACCGGCCCACCTGCCTTGTATATCTCTGCTGGGATGGAGTCAGGACCAGGTGCCTTGCCGCTGGAGAGTTGCTGGATGGCTTTGTTTATTTCCACTATGGTTGGCAGGTCATCAAGAGTCTCATTGGTGGGAACTTGAGGAAGGCAATTGATGGTTTCATCATCGAAGAAGGAAGTTGCATTTAAGATTTTGCTGAAATGCTCTGCCCAGCGTTGGAGGATTTCTTTCTTATCGGTGACCAATGTTCCCCCGTCTGCACTGAGGAGGGGAACTATGCCTGGTGATGAAGGACCATAGACCGCTTTCAGTGAGTCGTAGAAGTTTTTCATATCGTGGCTGTCAGCAAAGCCCTGAATTTCATCAGCTTTGCTGCTCAGCCAGGAGTCCCGCATGTGCCGAAGTTTCTGCTGCACTACTCTCTGAATGTTCTTGAAAGCATCTTTTTTTGATGTTGACTTTGGGTCATTCAAATGTGCCTTGAGGAGAAGATGTTTCTCGGCCAGCAATTGGTTGATGTCTTCGGAATTTTCATCAAACCAGTCTTTATGCTTTCGGGGGGCTGGACCCAGGATTTCCATAGCAGTGTTGTAAATCGTGTCCTTTAGGGCTCTCCATTCTGTTTCTGTATCCTGTTTTAGCTTCAGGCATTGGGCTTGAGGGCGGTCTTCCAGCATATTTTCAAACGACTGCTGCAATTTTTCTTGCTGTTTAGGCGGGTGACATTTAGCTTTGTTTTGCATTTTCGCCCCTTGAGGACGCCGTGGTGGCCTGATGTGGATGTTCATTTTCGAGACAAGAATGAGACGATGGTCTGTCCAACAGTTCGGCACCACACATGGATTTTGTCACTCGAACGTCTTGTCTGTCACTCCTCCTGACGATGACATAGTCAATGAAGGTGCCAGTGTTTCGAGCGAGGGTGCATCCACGATGTCCTATTTCTCATGGGGAGACGAAAATTGTGTTCGTAATCAGGAGATCATGTTCGGCACATGTCTGAAGGAGGCGGAGTCCATTGCTGTTACATTTCCGACTCCATGCTTTCCAATAATGCCACTCCAAGAGGTGGTGTCCGTGCCTACTCTGGACATTGAAAATCCCCAAGGAGTATAAGTTTGTCTCCTTTGGGAACAGATGTTAATACATTGTGCAGGTCCTCATAGAAACTTGTTCTTGACATCATCTCGTTGGTCATAGTTGTGCGTAGACACTCACAATGGTTGCGTGCTTCCTTCCATTCAGCAGGCGGCACCTTCATGGTCATGAGCCTGTCGTTTAGAGCCTTTGGAAAATCCAGCTAATTTGCCGACCAGGGCCGACTTATGGGCAAATCCCACGCCGGATTGGCGTCTTTCCTCGCTTTCCTTCCACTCCAGAAAAATGTGTAGCCGGCACCAATTTCACAGATTTGGCCTTCTTCTGCAAGTCGTGTCTCGCTCAAGGCTGCAATGTCGATGTTGTACCTGCCGAGCTCTCTCCCAATCAGTGCTGTTCGTCTCTCTGGACCCGACGCGCCGTCTCTGTCAAGTAGGGTGCGTACATTCCAAGTTCCAATTGTTACGGGAATATGGTTTACTCTTTTAGCTTTGCTTGTTTTATCTTTCTTTGTATGTCGACCGCAGTTTAGGGTACCCACCAACCGCGGCTAGCTGGTTAGGTAGTGATGAAGCAGACAATGTTTAGGGCACCTTTTCTAGCCCCTTCCTCATGCTATGGAGGTGAGCAGTGTGTTCCTATAGAGGGCTGCTCAGTCGCTCAGGGGGCTGCCGAATCCCACTGCTGCTCCGGTCAGTAGAAGACGACCATATGGCCTGAGCCGCCTGTGTGCAGGTCTGCGACTACGGCTGCCAGCGTACCCACGCCTGCCGCTTTACCGCTCGCCCATCGCCACAGGGCTTGAAGGTGATATTGACGTTGGATGAAGAATGACTTGCGCGATGACTTGGATTAAAGTGAGGAAGAGTTGCGCAATTCGTCGACCTCACTCTCTCGCCTGAGTCCATCTGAGTCCAGTGGCAAGACAAGTCGAGACGATTGGAGACGAATACAGGTGCAGTGGATGACCAGGGCGCTCTACGTGCCTTGCCGTGCTCATTACGTTCCACAACGCTTTGCAGGTAAACGCCGTCTTGCCCGTTGAATCAGGAATGATTTCTTCCGCGCAGTCTGCCGAATCTGTCTTCACATGCTGGGTAGGCATACCCTAGTTTACCTCTTGGTTTGACACCAAATCGGATACCCATGCCTGGTTTAGCCAGCCTCTCACAGCTGTTGCCCGGTGGGGTGGCCGCTGTCGCATGCTGACAGCTACTAGGAGCCACAGGCACGAGCTGGGTGTCAGACTTGGACCAGTGGGGGATGGGTCCTGAAAGGACATGAGAGCCATCCTTACCAAAGGTGCTACCAATGCCTGACACCCCGTACCCCCCCGCGTTAGTAAAAACATCACAAACAAGGTGTTAGTCAACCGATTTTAGTTAAATAAACAACACAATGAAGGGAAAAGCATGCAGAATATGTTACTCACGTGATTGTTGCCGGTAATCCATATATGAACACAAATATTTACGAAATACGGCATGTTGTTTGTGATTTTCCGTCATCTATACGGCAATTTACAAACACATTTTCAGAATCATAATCACTTACTTTAAAGTCTGACTCACGACTGCTAATGCAAAGTAACGCTTTGCACTGATATCTAGCTCCGATTAATAATCAACTTTGTGCCCTTTAATTTCATTTAAATTGAACAGAGCGAAATCTCGGCTATCACTTGAAGAATCGCCGAAATCCATTTTGAAAAACAGCGTAAAACTCCCGAAAACTATCAAAACAAGTCCGTAAAAGTCCGTTCAAAGTCATTGTAGCGCGTTTACAAATGGCGGCCACGTTGTCAAGCTATGGGCGAAAGTGAAAGTAGCCAACGGAAGTGTCGGAAAGCCGAGAGATCGCGTTTTTACAATGCATAATAGTATCGGCCGGAATCGGCCGTTACGCTCGTATTTAGAGACCGGCCGGTAAAGGACGCTACGCCTTGTAAAGGGTTAAAAAAGAAGAGTACGGTATTTGATATGATAGCTTTCAGCATGAGAATGGAGATGGAGGCTGTAATGGCAGCTTTCCGATGGCCAGAGAATAGTACAGCTCAACATGTATTTGTAATGGACTCGCACAGTCTGTTACATAAAATACAAAGCAAAGTTCTAAAGCATATTATGAATTTTGTGCCATTTGCTGGAGAAAGACAGGACCAGATGGGGGGGGGGGGGGGGGGGGTGTGTGGCAATCTGGCAATGAAGCCAATCCTATCATTAACACCTATACTGCATGCATGTATTCACTAGTGCTGCTGTCTGCAATATTTACCTATGTGTAACTAGTTTCCTGTGGACCTTACAATTTCTACATTTTGTACGTTTCAGAAGTGGACAGGCTGCCAGTGGTTTAGTCCCTGTCCAGTCAGTGAGTAATTGATCTTTTCTACTTCTAATAAGCTCATCATCATGCAAGTAACTTGTCATGTACTGAAAAAAACTACATCTAAATACTTTTAACACTTGTAATGCCACATGCAGTACTTTACACTTAAATACACCAGTAGCTTCAGGCTTATATCAAACAATATGTTAGCAGTAGTATTAGAAATTCTATTAACGAATGGATGGTAGTCTCAAAATGTGAAAGAGACCCTGGGTATAAAAAAAAGCATAAGTTATAACTTGTGAAGGATGAAGTCTTTTTCTCTGGTGGTAAAGAGAGTGATGTGCTTCAAAGAACTTGCTATCTGATGGTGATAACAGTTTGTTTGTAGAATGCCAAGAATCTACTGGATAACTATGAGACCAATATCTAAGAATCTACTGGACCACTAAGAGACCAATATCTAAGAATCTACTGGACCACTAAGAGACCAATATCTAAGAATCTACTGGACCACTAAGAGACCAATATCTAAGAATCTACTAGACCTCTAAGAATCTACTAGACCACTAAGAGACCAATATCTAAGAATCTACTGGACCACTAAGAGACCAATATCTAAGAATCTACTGGACCACTACTACAATATCTAAGTATTCATCCATCTAGTGGCCAGAACTTCACAACCGTAACAGTCTTTATTTAAGTGTTGCAGGAGACAAGTTCACACAGACATAATTACCTACATCAGAACAAGACTGTTGTTATTCTTTGGTTACATTATTGGTAGAAAAGGCCTGGAGAACATTGCAATAACTGGGAAGATTGGGAATATTCACTGCAAATGTCAACAGAAGGAAATAAAGCTGGAAGAAGATTAACAGCAAGTTATATTGTCTCAACCTCAGTCAATAAGTGGTTACTGTATGTTGCAATTGCAAACGTCAGCATGTTTAACAATGACTTTAGGTAATATGGAGCCATAGTGGATAATGTACTTGCTTAACAAGAAATCAGTCTGGATTCAATCCCCAGCAGAAACAGGACTTTTCTTTTTCCTGACCAGTACAGCTTTGGGGTCAACCCAGCTTCTTAAATGGATCCAGAATATTGTTCAATATTGTGTGGGAAGGGAACTGATCATCCCACTTCGGTTTATCATTAGCTAGTATATGTGAAGGCCTAATACTACAGTCCCCTAAGGCAGTATCTACCATGGGACCACCTTTACCATTTTACAGTCATTGTACATAATACACTGGTGGGAAGACCACATTGGGGGGAGAAGGGACAACTGGTTAGTGTTTATTGTTTTTTATAAATTAGAATTAGTATACATTTTATTCGGTTAATCCTTGTCCTTGGAGGGTAGAAAAAGAGTTCTTGCATGTTACATAGAACCATGTGTGAAATATGCCTGTCAATTCTAGACCTCTGAGGTCTGGTTTTATAGAAGAGTGCTGAAAATTCCTCAGACAGCCAAAAAGAGTCATCTGAATGTTTTGTAAGAGGGTTAGACACAAAGACAACTTAACTGTAGCATCACAAAGAGGCAGTCAACATTCTTTGACCAGTTTATGACAATAAGAAAGATTTGTGGAAAGAGAGATGGAGGAAGACAGTAAGAGAAGACTTGTATCATCACTGATACTTCTTCTTCTGATGCGTTCATCCTGAGTTTTTTTTTCGGATGTGATTGCATTGTGCCTGTTTACAGCGGAGCTGCGTTCTTGCACCGTTAGGGCGACACATCCGATTTCTGCGGGCATTTGTTGACCGGGTTAACCTTCCCAGATCACCGATACAAACTGATACATGCTGTTGGAGATCGCAAGATGTGGAGAAATATGATCACCTATGACAGTTGGCAAGGCACTTGATTATGATGAGACATCTACATTTTGTGTTATCTGTATTATTAGAGCCAGCCTCCATGGCAAGGGCATTACGGACGCGGTTCATAATTCCACTTACCTGGGTTTGAAGCACAGCTGCGATCGATTTGACAGCAGACCATGTCGCACTGGGTTTTAACATGATGGTATGGGAGGCGGTCATTCAGAAAGCAATGGCAGACTACTGAACGTAAACTTGCCAAGACATCAACAACAGCAGTGCTGGTGTCAACCGCGATGTCCTGTAAAAAGGATATGCAAAAAAAAAAAAATAATATTATTAATATTATTATTGTTTAGTTTTATAAGGTGGGATGGCCAGATCTGTTTCTCACCACTTGTTCCTTCCCTGACTCTCAGACCAGTTGTTATTAGGTTGAGGATGATCCTGGTGTCTTCAGACTTATTCTTCTCAGCAGATTTCTACTTTTTCTCAAATTTTGAGATCTACATCAAACTTCTGATTCAAAAGCATGGCACATCCAACTTCTGCTTCTCTTCTCATCCAACTACTACCATTCATCAAACTTCTACTTCTAATTTAAATACTACTTTTAATCAGCAGGAGTTGTCTGATTAGAATGTATAGTCAAACATCTACTGACTAGAGTTCTATACTTGATCAAACTTCTACTTCTCATCAAACTTCTACTCTTAACTTTTTCTTCTTAACTGATTCAGTGCCAAACAAAATGTAGGTTAGAACCAAACATGGTACACAATCAAACGAACAAGTATTATAATGTAAATTTCCATTGACTGAAATTGCGGAAGATACATTGAAACAAAACAAATAACACAATGACCCTAGTATGGCGGCATATTGTCCTTCTATCCAAATGGGAGGTCACATCTGACAGTATATTATCTGTCAGCACTGAATCAGTTTAATTAATTCTACTTCTAATCAGACGTCTTCTAGTGCTCAAGCACTTTCTTCTTCTCCTCCTCACAGTACAATGAATATGAAATGAATGGCTCTGAGGCTGCAGGAGCATCATCTTCTCAGTCATCTCCTCACACAGCAGCTCCCACTCTTCTACAGGGAGAATATGATGAGTCACAAAGTGCAGCCTCTTTCCAGGCAGCCCTGATGGCATGGAGGCAAGGGGAACAATCTGTGACACACAGGTCAGCAAGGCTAAGCCAAGAGAAACCAACTTCCACTCCAGGTAAGCTCATCAAATATTACACATTCTATTTATTGTTGAACTATCTAGGATCACAGCCACCAAAAAAAAAAAAAAAACAATTCTGGGAAAATGAACATTTATAACATCAAGTAATATCAATATTGAGCTGTAGGAAAGAATAATAATCACACAAGAGGGCTTGCAGCTATTTTGTATGTGTGTGTTTGCTCGCTTTGAACTCAAGCATAGTCCATACATCTCATGATAAAAGTTACTCAAAATAATTAGGGCATGCATGATCAGAAGTAAATATCTGGATGGTTTGGCCAAATGGCAAGATCTAGACAGGAACACAGAGCTGATCCATGGCTCTGGTGATCGTGTGAGATGGTGAAACATGACCGCCCACGCTTATTGGCAGGGAATATGATGATAATGATCAGCATCCTGCTGGAGTCAGATTCAAAGCTAGTCCTTTGTAGTGCAATAAATTTCAGACTTTATTATTAAATATAAATGTAGGCCAGAAAACAGATACTGGTAGCCATTGAAGCACATATTGCACAAAATGTTTAAGAAATTTGACTCCTGAACTCTACCTCAGTACAAAAGCTGAATTTTTCAAGAAAATTATGTCATAGTCCCTGGAAAACCTGAACATAGTAATATAGATAGTAATTGGTGCAGGACATCACAGAAAGTCTACACACATAGCTGGAAGATGCAAGATGGCTTTCTTAGGACCAGGGTCCTTTCAACATTACATGTCACATGATGATGATAATTACACAAGAACGTTAATACATGTGTTATTTGAACCTTTTTCTTAGATGGCAAAAGGACAGGACCATCAAGAGCTAGCAGAAGACCTGAGCTCTGTGAGGAGCTAACAGGCAGAAGTTAAAGAGATATCAATGTTAGGTCTTTTAATGTTTGTTCTTGTCTTCCATTATTTACCTTTAAGTTATTCATTTACATGTTCAGTTGTACCTGGTTCTTCATTAACCTAACTCATCTCTTTATGTTTGTCCTCTTTGTCTAGCTATGGCTGTAGATGAGTCAATTGGAACTTCTGAAGAAATCACAGTTCCAGACATCAAATTTAAGTCAACTCTATCTTACGCAGAAAAGCTCATGTTGAAAAAGCACTTGCGAATGAAGTTAGCTGAGGTCTCACCAGGAGTTGACAGTCAAGCAGATGGCACTAAGCCAGGCAGACAGTCTGCGGGCAGCCATCAAGTTTCTGAGAAAATGTCAGCAAGATCAACTAGCCAACTACATTCTCTTGGCCCTTTCTCCAGGGGTGAGACTCTGACAGCTTCAAGTAATCATCTCAGAAGTGCAATCACAGATTCTAGAAATAGTTTTGTAGATACAGAGAGAGATGTGGACAACAGACTCAGCCCATCAGCAGGTAGGAAGTATCATGATCTAAGAATATCTGTACATCTAGGTTTTCTCTAATATTTGTTAAGATATTGGTCAGCAGTCATATGACTTAGTGTTATTGTGTATTTTCATCAACCAACAAATGACTAACAATTGTAAATAGGAAGCTCAGTGAAAAGAATGACACACACAGATACAAACAAATGCTTCGATCAAAGTCTTTATTAGTGAACACGAAATTAAGCATACTTAGAAAACTGAAACTTCACAATTACAAGTAAGTAATTCACATGTTTCAAAGAATAATGTACACATGTTGTGATTGTAACAGACTCATAGACATGCTGAGAAAAGTGAAGCTAGGCTCATGTCTGTTTTTATATAAAATGGGTCCCAACTATGTCTCTTTATGGTTCACCTCAAATACTGATTCTAGCAGACATGGGGAGGCTAATTTCCTCAGGTGCACATGAAGTACATAGATGATGGGGTGGGCATTATTGAAAAATTTGAACATGAACTCATCCATTTCATCCAGTACCACAGTAGCTTCAGTCTGGCTATCAAATTTTCTTCCCAGATCTCTGCAACATCTATGCATTTGTTTGATGCCAAAGTCAGATTCACCTTTCCTATCCTAACCACTACAGATTTTCAGTTATCTTCTCTGTGTGTCTGCCATCCTCTCACTTGTAAAGATGCAAGACGCTAACTTCTTCATCTACGCAGTTATGCTCTGATAACTTTGACTTTAAAAACTAGGTCCATGAGCTCCTGGATTTCTTCTGTGCCCATCTATATTCTGAATCAGTTCTCAAAAAACTTTAGGAATTTCCAACTAAATCCCATCCCACCCTGATTAGAATCAAACTGGCCATGATGTTTCATCCCAATAGCTTTGCTGCAATAAGTTTGCAAGGTGTGGAATGCGCCTGGCCCTGCAGCCAGCAGGGTTGGGATCGGCTAGCCTCTCCTTGGAGGGGTGAAGAGCGAAAATTAGTAGCCTGCCGATGACCCGCAGACTACACAAGTCAACCCTCACCTCCGCGTGGTGCAGACCGGGCAACCATGACCACGAGGTCATGGCCACGGGGCTATGGCTTGCCATAGGGGATGGACTCCCTGTGGTCAGATTTGTGTCCTAAACCTGCGACTGGCCTAGCAAGCCGGCAGGGGATCTTCATACCGCTCGTAGAAAAACTAAGAAGTATAAACGGCCTGACCCAAACGGATATCGACCCGGCAATGTTAATGGACTAAGAGATGGATCAGCGATTCAAAAAATAGGCACAATCAACGTCTGTGGTTTCAATAGTAAAGAAGAGGAGCTTATAGAAACAATGGAAGAGAGGAAAATTGGACTGATGGGAGTAGCGGACACCAGAACAAAGGGGAAAGGATGCAAGGAGCTCCACCGCAGTTACACGTTTGTTTACTCTGGAGTAGAACAGCAAGAAAGGGCAAGACACGGTGTGGGAATAGTCATCGAACCACGGCTAGCAAGAGGAATACTAGAAATAAAATATATATCAGAAAGAATCATAACAGTGAGAATAAAAGAACAAACAATTACAACATATGTACAAATATACGCACCATGTAATGCAAACAATAATGAGCAAGAATGCGAGGACTTCTACGAAGACATACATGACGTGCTAAATAAAATAGATAAGCAGGACAACATCATAGTTATGGGAGACTTCAATGCAAGACTAGGACATAACAGAGTGGCATAGAAAAACATCTGGGAGCATTTGGAGATCAGCAAAATGAAAGGAATGATAACGGAAGTAGACTATTAGAGCTTTGCAGCCAA
Organism: Cepaea nemoralis; assembly: GCA_014155875.1. NCBI lineage: Eukaryota > Metazoa > Mollusca > Gastropoda > Stylommatophora > Helicidae > Cepaea > Cepaea nemoralis. The sequence goes on along the minus strand of JACEFZ010027343.1, from coordinate 745,687 downwards.
CACGACCTCTATATAACAAACACATTCTATAAACATAAAGATTCACAAGTATACACCTGGTATAAATGGAACGATCTAGATACTAAAAGCCAAATTGATTTTATATTAACAAGAAATAACAGAAAGAGAAATATATTAGATGCAAGGGCAGTGCCCAATTTCAGTATAAACACAGATCATAAAGCAGTCGTTGCCACAATAAGAACAATCAGAAGAAGAAAACAAAGAGCAGGAAAATACATGCCATGCGAATCAGTAAACTTAAAAAACCTTAAAGACGAGGCAGTAAGGGAAAATTATGAGAAAGAACTAACTGAACTCTTTGAAAAATTACCTACAGAGAGAAAAACAGTGGAAGAAGAATGGGAGATGTTCAAATCAAGCATTTTAAATACTGCAAAAATAACATGTGGAACCACGAAAAAAACGCAAAACACGGATAAAGAAAATAACAAGTTGGTGGAACGCAGAAGTAAAGAAAGCGGTAAAAGACAAAAAGGAAAAATATAAAAAGTGGTTGAAGAGCAAACAGGAATGTGATCGCATAGAATATAGAATAGCGAGAAGACATGTGAATAGAATAGTAAAGAGGGAAAAACAAAAAGACTGGGAAGATTATGGAGAAACCCTAAATAAAAACTACAAGGAGGCAACTAGAAACTTCTACAAAATGATAGGTGCAATGCGAGCCAGAGGAGAACCCTTTGACCCAACTGAAATAATTAACAGCGAAAATGGAGAACCAATAAGTGAACAAAACAAATCCTAATAAGATGGAAGCAGTATTTCGAACAACTTCTCAACATCCCATCAGATGTCACAGGAATTCAAGAGACCTATACAGATGTCACCGAAGAACTAGAACCAGACATACTAAAAGAAGAAATTATAGAAGCCATCAGATTAGCCCCATTGAACAAATCACCAGGACAGGATGAAATACCAAATGAACTAATTAAAGCAGCAAGAGAAGTAGGAACAGCGTGGCTACATAGACTATTCAATCATGTTTGGGTAGAACAACAGACACCACGAGATTGGGGAAATGCCATAATTATCCCAATTTGGAAAAACAAAGGCAGCAAAAGAGACTGCACACAATACAGAGGCATTTCATACTGGGAAAATATTTTGCAAAATTCTTGAAAAAAGATTACGAACTACTTTAGAACCCCAGCTAAGCGAAACACAACTTGGATTTAGGAAAAACAAAGGATGTACAGATGCAATTTTTGCTCTTAGACAAATTATAGAAAAATCAATTGAATTCAATGAAACACTCTACTTAGCCTTTGTCGACCAAGAAAAGGCATTCGATAGAGTAGATAGAAACAAGTTGTGGCAAATCCTTAAACAATATGGAGTGAGTACACATCTAACAAACCTATGTAGAAGTTTATACAACAACAGTGAATGCATAGTGAGAGCAACTGGAGGACACTCAGAACCCTTCACCATAAGATCTGGAGTACGACAAGGTTGTGTCCTGTCCCCTCTCTTGTTCATAACATATATAGACAACATATGTAAAGAAACCAGCCAAGCAGAGACTAGCAAGAATACCACATGACGAGAACACAGAAGAAGAACCATCTGCAAATCTAACCATTAGAGAACTCCTGTTTGCGGACGACCAAGCACTAATAGCAAAATCAGAAGCTGAATTACAAGACCACATGAATAGTCTAAACGAAATGTGTAGGGAACATAACATGAAAATTAGCACAAGCAAAACAGAGGTAATGACTATAACTAAAGAAGAACAAACAACAACAATTCACCTAAACGAACATCCCTTGAAACAAGTGAAGAGTTTCAAGTACCTAGGAAGTATAATATCATCAAATGGCAGATCAGAAGACGAGATCGAAAATAGGTGCAATAAGGCAAATCAACTCATTGGACAAATGGCACCAATACTAAAGAACAAACATGTATCAATAACTACTAAGAAAGCACTTTACAACACAATCTTCCTACCAACTCTATGCTACCAATGCCAAACCTGGACAATGACAGAAAAAGAGAAAAGAAAAATCACAACAACAGAAATGAGGTTCCTGAGAAGAATACTCAACGTATCAAGAAGAGATAAGATCAGAAATGAAGAAATCAGGACTAAAGTGGGGGTTAAAGCAGCACTAGATTTTATTAGAAAGCAGCAAGTCAAATGGTTTGGCCATGCAAGTAGGTTACCAGTCATCAGCATACCACAGCAAGTAATGATGTACAGACCAGATGGAAACAGAGGAAGAGGCCGACCACGTAAACGTTGGACGGAGGGAATAGCAGAGTCCATGGGAATATCGATATATGAAGCCCATAATCGGGCACTCTCACGAAGTTTATACTTCACCTCGACACCGCAAGGTACAAGAGGAACATGATGAGATGAGATGAGAACTTTTCTGCTTCCAAAACCATCATCACCACCTCAACATGATCCACTCTGATCTGAACACCTAGTAAGTCTTTAATGAGAACCCTATTGTGGCTTACAGGTGAGAACGGAACCTGAAGGGCATACATGTTAAAGCCAACAGCACTTCCTTAGTCAATATCAAATGCTCTCACACTAGATGCAGATCATGTCTGTTTTGTTATTCAGACCCTTTTCAGTCAGCTTCCTAAAGTGTGTATGTATGTCTTCCACCTTCTCTCTCTCTCTCTCTCTCTCTCTCTCTCTCTCTCTCTCTCTCTCTCTCTCTCTCTCTCTCTCTCTCTCTCTCTCTCTCTCTCTCTCTCTCTCTCTCTCTCTCTCTCTCTCTCTGACACAATATAGTTGTTACTATACTTCACAATATAGCTGTTACTATACTTCACAATATAGCATTCATTATTTCCACCATGTAAATGGGTGCATTATTGTCTTTGTGAGGAGGTTGCACGGTTGGGTAGGGTTTGACACCTTCACTCACCATTTGCTAAGATAGGGAAAGACTGGCACCTATTCCTCTGTACATTCAGGCCTACCGGCACCTATTCATCTGTACATTCAGGCCTACCAAATGTGATAGTCCTAACACTTTACAGACCATAGCAGGGTCCTGCTTCTGGCCTTTTTTCTTATTTTTCTCCATATCCCCGTATAACACTCCCAATGTCATCCTCAATTTAGCACTTGCTATACTCCATCCAAATACTGTGCCTTCCAATATAGCATTTACTATGCTCCCAAGCCCTCAAATGTAAAGCATTTATTATGCATAACAATATATTACCCTATTATAACATTTAACAGGTAGACCAGGCCCTGAGCCTTGGTCAGCAACTGATTTAGGATTGAAGTCCCGGCAGCTTTTGCGGCTTGTCTTGTTCCAGACGTATTGGTGTTAGCTTTCCTCTGGAGTAGCTTAGGCAGGTCGAGACAGGGATCATGCTGCATGGGCAAACACATGGTCTCTAAATTCTTACCAGACTTTGTGCTGTGGTGAGGTTATCTCCATTTTACAAAGATGACAAGATGGTCAGGTGCCAGTAAACATTGAACTGTGACACTATAAAGAGACCTCTGCTATTCAGCTAAGCAAGTCTGGTTTACAGGCAAACATTGAATGTTTTTGTCTGAATCTACTTGTCTTAGATGAGGATGGCCATGTTGATTTCCAGTCACTGTTTGAAGTTGTTGCACTGTCAAGATCACCTGATAGGATTGGTGCCAAACCTGGTCCATCTCTGTCAGAAGTTTCCATTGTGGAACTATTTCCACAAGGGGTGAGTAGCCATGTGTTCTGTGTTGTTTACTTCATAGAATAAGTAATTATTTGTCACTTTGCATGTTCAGTTTATAGATATAGGCAACCTGGAACATTCTGTTCCTAGTTTTTGTGCTGATCAGATTTCTTTTTTTTTTCCAGATCCCAAGTAAAACATTCTTGTTTTTGTCTGTTGTTTTGTTTTTGTTGTTCTTTGACAAAATCTTTGGTTAAAGCATTCATCTGTATCTGTGTGGTTTCCCTTTTGTTGAGCTCCCATGTCATATTTTGTGTTAGTTTGGATATCAGGAACCACTCTTGTCAATGGTGACAGTTTAAAAAAAACTGGCCTAGTTTGGTCATGAAACTTGTAATGATTCCTTGTTGAAACATATTCTCCAGGTTACAATTTAAGGCCACCTGTGTGTTACCAGGGCCTTTAGGAGAAGCAACAGATGGTAACACCATATTTCCTGACTGCTGTTCGTACTAAACGTGCTGTCTGCCTGTCATGAGCTGTAATTGATTCATACTGGCTGACTCTTAGATTTTTCTCTGTCACGCCATGTAGTTGGTATCTTATCCATTGACATGAGACAAAAGAAGTCCGGTCTGGTCATACTAATCTGTCTAAATTGTCACATAACCCTTCATACATCTTATATTACAAGCACCCCATGATACCATGATGTTGAGGTGGTTAATTAAGTCTCATTGTCTAGATCATAACACAAGGCATTCTCTTATTCAAGTGATTCACCACCGAGAAACGGATGTAGAACACATTCGTTTCAGGGAAGTAAAATATTTTACATGCATTGACAAGCTCTTCCCGTTCGATACGCAACCCTGCTAGATATCAAACTACAGGCAGTCTGTCCCTGGAGCGCCTATTCTACCCTCATGGCTGGCGTCATGGTCGATATCATAATTGTCTTCGTGAACACTCTGATAAACAATAATAAATGTTACTACTTATAGTCTCTCCAATACATGAATCGGTTGGCAAATTACACACTGGCTAGCAATTCAACACTTGGCTGCTTCATTGTTACAATAAAGAATGTAGATACACTTCAATTGTCTTGATAGGTGATAGTTCTGTCGTCTTATTTAACAATCATTTAGAATCAGTCACTGGATTCGGATCATCACTCTTTAGTTGAATATTATAGATGTAGACACATTAACAACCCTGGGCCTGAATGCTGTTTCAAGGTTTGTGGCCGTCTCACGTCGCATGCTATCACGTGACCAAATCCCTGTGTTTCATGTCTGCCGGCCGTACTAAACGTGCTGTCTGCATGTCATGAGCTGTAATCGATTCTTACTGGCTGGCCCTTAGATTTTTCTCTATCTCGCCATGTTGTTTTGTTTACCTTCTGTCCCTGTCTGCATTAACTCATTAACTCTGTTAACCTTATTTTGTAATATGGTAGTAACCAACCATGTATGTCATAATAGGTTACTAAGGAAGATTGGCATGAGGCTGGCTACCCCAGCACATAGAAGACTTTTGCTGAAAAACTAACCAACCATGGACATGTTTAAAGATAAAGAAACAAGTATAACTCAACATGCCTAAAATAAAGGAGGCTCTTCTTGATAGAGTATGATAACATGCAGAGAAAGCCACAAGGAGTCAGGGATCATCATTTACTTCCTTTCACATAGAAGAATCTCCGAAATTGACACTTGAAATGTTTGAATTGTTTGTGAATTAGGAAAGAAAATATAGGTGAATATAGGGAGGACACAGAGAAAACTGCAAGATATTGCAAAAGATAGGACAGCTTGACATAAGTTGCCTGAGAGGCTATGCTCCAATGAGAGATAAAGGGCAGACAAAGAAGACAGTCGAAGTCTAGCAGCATTATGGGATACAAATAGAAAATATGTTCATTTAGGGTGACACCATGGCAGAGTGTTAGCACATCCACCTACTACCATTTAAGTTCATGGTTCCGTTGTCTATGGGAACTCCCAACTGGCCTTGATTTAAAAACAATAAGACAATGCATATATAAATAAAGTAAAGAACCCTTGTACACACCATTAGGCTTATTTTTGGATGGACCAATCATCACTCATGAAGTGATGTAGCCATAATCACACTGACCACCTTCTATTCCTGAAACATTTTCTGGTACCTATTATAGACTCGGTCGACCAGGAAGCCCAGGTCAATGTTAATAATCCACCTCAATGTAAGAGTTGCACACATGACCTCTGGGCTGGCTGGCAAACATTCTAGCCACTTTGCTACCACGCTAATTATACCAAAATTTAAAAAAACAGATTGAAGCCTTCCAAAGACCGAACCCTTCCAAAGAATTAAGAATCAGCCTACCAACCAACCAACCAACCAACCAACCAATGCATCTAGCTGGAAGAGGAAGATGAAAAACTGTAAATTCATTAATATTCAGCTGAATTCACTAGTCCATCTCTGGCTACTATTGTGATACATTTTATAGTTTACCCATGTCTACTAATGTAATATAAAGCAAAGAAGATAAAGGATTATTTTCATTGACATAGGTTTCTTCACAAGTGCTCCAGTCTCCTCCCCTAGATCTTTGTTTTTTTTCTGCATATCCTTTACAGGACATCACTGTTAACACCAGCAAATTACCGCTGTCATTGATTTCTTGGCAAGTTTACACTCAGTAGTTTGCCATTGTTTCCTGAGCGGCCGGCTCACTTATCCCATAAGTTACCACGCAGCAAGAACTGCTTCCAATTCTCATGTGCTGCGTTATCCTACATGGATAAACGGGATTACGGAGAAAGTCGTTTAACTCCTAGACCAGGGAGACCAGCTCCCCTAGATCACACAAGGGATATCTCAGCACAGTGCATGAACTTGGCACCACCAGTTAAAAGATAAATCACCCTTTTTTACTCACCTTGAGGCATATCTAGCATATGATTCTAGCTCTATATTTGAATAAACCAATCGACATTCAGGGAGTCATGTGGTCAATATGATGCGAGCCTTCTTTACTTCCTAAATATTTCCTGGTACCTATTTTAAGGAGGTCACAGTAGGGGTATGGTTCCCCTTTGCTGTCAGATATCCCGAATAAATGCATTCCAGACTATCCTGAATTAGAACTTCACTTTTAAAGCAGAAATCACTTATCTGTACACCTATTCCTCCTGCGCCATAAGGAGATATATGTATCACATTTAACATTCCCTCACGCCTCCATGGATCTCCACAACATGAATACATAGATTAGAATTAGTCCTTGTCTAGAGGAGTGCAGAATATTAACCACATATGGCAGAGACATGTATATAATACTCATACAATATGACAGGATAATAAACTTAAACCTCCATATTTCATCCAGTGCTATATCAGTTATACAATGCTAGGGTATATTTAAAATTTGTCTTCTTATAAACAGGTATTTTATATCATTTGATGTTACTATATGTATAAGTGATACAGGTTACAAATGAAAACCATAAAAAAGTAATGATGGCCGGTATTATGGTTGTGGTGGGTATGGCTTAGTATCATTCTGTGTTAAGGGGTGGGTAGCTTGTTTCAAGACAGGGAGCCCAGATACATTTTAAAAATTCACCTTCATGCAAATTCGAACCCATGCCAACTGTTCAGCAGGATAGCATACTAGCACTTTCTGCTCTGTGCTAGAAATAAAAATGTGTTAAAAACAAGCATATTTGTGGCACTGTTAGCCAGAAACACAATGGAGTTACTTGTATTTTTAAACAAGATACAGTGGAATTAGAAATGTTAACTGGAACAAGTTTTATTAAAGAATCAAAAAGATACTGAATATTTTTACCAAATGGCAGTGGCATAATATTTAAACTGCCTGTCATAGACAAAGAAAATAGTAACTTCATCACGTAAAAGACTCAAAAAGAGTGGAAAATATAAGATAAAATGTATATTATGGAAATAAACATAGTCATATAAAATGAGCCAAGCTGTAAAGTGCTACAGCAATATAATATAAAACAAATTGTTCGTGACACACAAATGGCAACTATATAATGTAAAAACTGTCAGACATGTGGTGTTCAAGCATGTCATATAGTTTAGTATGTACTTCCAGCTAGGAGACCGATGGAGGTGTTACTTGCACTGGGCACAAATGATGGGAGAAAACAGCTAGGAATAGAAAATATAATGAAATCTGTGTCTGCTGGTTTACTTTCAGTCTCTAAAAATTGACTTAAATGGTATTTATTTGTTGTATATCTTCACTGTGTGGCTTTGTTGTAGTTTTTCTACAGTATTTCTTTACTGTGTTGTTTGTTAACTATATTTCTTTACTGTTGACTTTTATTGTGTGTGTTTTTTTTAACAGATATTTCTTCTGTATGTGACTTTACTAAGTATCTTTACTATATTTATGTTCTTTATTTTTTTAAAACTCCATTCCACATAGCTTCTTTAATTCTTTGATGTCTATCTCAACTATTTTCCATTATTGTTTATCTTTACTATATTTCTTTACTGTGGTTCTTGTTTGTATGATTTGATGTTTCTTTTCAGTGTATTTCTACTATATTTCTTTACTATGTTTAGAAGCCTGCCATATCAGATGTGCCAAGTCACAGACCAACCTACATAGTCAAAGAAGTTTCCCCCTTGGAATCCTGGAAGACAGAACACCTGCAACAAAAGTAAGAAGAGCACGTCTCCCACAAATGTAATTAATTACAACACTTATATTCCTGGGACTTAAAGCCTCTATCCCCTCGCTCCATCTGCCGCAATAGATACACAAGCTTGATTATTGTAAAACAATTTACACGGAAGATTGGTATATGCAAAGCATGTTTCCGAGATGTATAGATTGTGAATATGTCTTCACTATCCTCTTAGGCGTTTGATTTACCCCCACTTCTTCTGCCTTTTCTCCAGTGGAGAATAAACCCTCAACCATGTCACACCAATCCCAACAATCTTTTGCTATCTCTTTCAGTTATTCAAAGTGAAAAAATCTAAGTTGGGCACCACAGATGCCTTTTGACGTTCTTTTTATCTTTTACTTTAAGTAAGATTAGTTGGATTTTGTAAGTAAATGTTTTCTATGGATTTTAGTAATCATCTAAATGTCAACCTTCCTTAGTGGCTTCTCTGAACATGCATGGTAGGTTAGGGTGTTACATTCTTTACTTCCTGTATGGATCCCAGTAACACATGGGTTGTGCTTTTTTTTTTGTGCTCGCTCACTTTGAATTCAAGCATAGTCCATATACACTACTTCTAGTAGTACTGGACTGAATTTTGCATGTGGATTAACTTTCCCTATTAACAGTGTCCCTCTCCATCAGGCGAACCCACTCCGACTTCAGAGATACTTGTAATTTACGTCTCCAAGTCAAGAACAATAGATCAACATGTTAGTCTAACTGTCCTCAGCATCAGCACACCCGATGTTTAAGAACACGCGTTCTTGTCCGTTCAGCCATGATGACCTACTGGGTGATGTTTGATTCCATGTTACTTTCTTTTTTTTTTTGGCTGCTGCTCTACTACCTAAAGGTATAGAGAAATGTCAAATCCTGGCATCTTGTACATTTAATGTAAACACACGTATACTGAGCCATTGTGGTGAGTTGACCAGCTTACCTACACATAGTTCACTACCCATTAATGGGAGGATTGGATCTTTTCTTATAAACATTTCTCTGGATGTTAACGCAGCCTTGTAAAATTCTGCTGCTGCTGCTGCTTTTGGCTCCCAATGAAGCATAGGTCCTCAATGAACTCACACCCATCATTTTGTAGACTTCTTCATGATTGGTTGAGTTTTGCAGCTAAAGTTTTCAGTGAGATAAAACAGCCAATCACAGACTAACCCTCTATAGTCACCTCTTACAACATGCATGGTAGGTTACAATGTTACTATTCTTGACTTCCCTTATGGGCTCCAGTTACACATGAGCTGCCTCATAATACTGTTACCAGTTAATGTTTGGAATCTTTCTGGGAAAGTAAAGCAGTGGTTAAATGAATCTCTCACCTCACTTTATTCTGCTAGTACTTAGTATTTGTGAAGATCTAGCATACACACACATACCCTTACCACATTATTGCCATGGGATTGCCTTTATCTTTCCTTGTATAGTCTTGATTTGTCACGCTGAACTCAGCTGCCCACTTCCATCATCCTTACTTTTGCTATGCCATCTATTGATATGCCCTGATTGAACTGTCCTTTTCTAGTTTTTAAAATATGTCCCCTTGTCCATTTACATTGTTTTCACTATTAATGCTTTCATTATCAGCCTATCAGCTGGTGAACTGCACAGCTACTGCAGTAGATCCACTGAAAGTGTTTTATAATAAGTATATTGTACTTATTGTTACTTATTGTGTTTTTCATTGCTTTTCATTTTTTTCTTACAATTTGTGTGTTTGCCTGTTCAGTATTATTATTATTATTATTATGATTGTTGTTATTATTATTATTATTATTATTATTATTATTATTATTATCATCATCATCATCATCATCTAATATAAAGGTTATAAATATTATGTCTGTATTTATCATCACGTAATTAGTAAAATATTAACTGCTTATGATTTTTAGCTGGTAAATCTAGAGGTCTCACTTGATCGCCACAGTTGTTATTTCAGAAGCTTTACTTTGTTGCACAAAATATGAAGTATGGTTTTTGTGAGGCTCGTTTCCAGAAAGAAACAACTAATGATGGCCCTGTGCTCCATGGGTTTTTCTGTGATTTATGCCTTTGATAACATTGATTTCTCTCAGATATTTACATGCTGGTTATAATGTTGGTGTCCTCAAATCTGAAGACATGGTTTTGAACCCTGGACAGACAGATGTTTTTATCTGTTAGTGTTGAAAAGGAGTCTCTGATGTGCCAAGGTCCAGGTATCTCTTCTTCATCTTCGTGCCAGATATTGTAAATACAGATACAAGTCTGGCTAAGATAAGAGGGATTGACAGTTATTTTTACTGTCATGCCTGCTAAGGAGTACATGCTTTGCATACTGTGAGACCTGAAGAGAGATAGAGCAATTCCCGGAAATCATCATCATATGCCCTGCCAAATAGTATAGGTGCTCATGTCTCTCCACAGATCTTGGTCCTTGGTTTTCTGCATCAGTTCTACTGCTACATTCTCCCATGCCACCATGGAAGACCGTCATATGTCATTTCTATTGGTTTGCCTCTGCTTCTTCTTACACTGATCTTTCCAGTCACTGCGAATGTTTTCCAATGCCTCTCTTCTCATTGTGTGACAAAAGACTGCTGTTTGTCTCTTTCTTATAGTTGTATTTAATGTTCAACTTTCATTAGCCTCTTTCAGGCAAACTTTGTTAGTTACTTTGGTAGTCCAAGATTTTCACAAGCTCTTCCTAATTTATTCGCTTACAATCCAAGCTTCATTGTTATTCATCAGAACAGCTTTGATATAACATTTCAGTACTCTCTTTCTGACATTCATTGAAAATGTTTTATTATGTAATAATGGTAAATGATAAAGACCCACATCTTGCATACCTTGTGTGAAGCACATTTGGTGTGTCTGGAATTATTTTTTTATTCTTCCAAATATGGACATTGATTTCACTGTGTGTGGTTACAGCTAAGCTGGGATATTTGTGTCTCTCTTCAGTTCAGTAACAGCCTGTGCGCAAAGTCCTTTCATGCTTGTGTGATGTAATTTTTCCTATGAAGTTTTCTTTTTCTCTTATCCTGGATCTTGCCTTCCAGTATTTTTTTTTAAATTGCATATCCGTTTTGGACATTGCAGTCAACACCAGCATTTCTGCCCTTGTGATCTCTTGGCAAGTTTACGTTCAGTAGTTTGCCATTGCTGTCTGAACGAACGGCATCGATACCAACACAAAACCAACACAACATGGTCTGCTGCCAAATCATGCGCAGCTGTGTTTTGAACGCGAGTCGTGTCCTTAATCCCTTCGCCAAAGAGACCGGCTTTCAGTATTTACAACTGTAAATTCTCATATGTAAATGTGGTAGACAAGGGGAAACAACTACATTAGCTTATCAAAATTAATTTGTGTATAAGCAGTTGCGGCAAAGGTAAATTTTCGGTGGAGTGATATGTTAAAACACTACATTACACATTACTCGGGGGGCATGGCTGAGAGGTGGAGTGATATGTTAAAACACTACATTACACATTGCTCGGTGGCGGGTGAATGGCTGAGAGGTTGTTACTGTATTCGCCTTAGGCTCAGAATGTACTGGGTTCGGTCTCACCATAAGGCTGGGCATTTTTACAAGAACCATTAGTGTCTAATGATATCACATGTGCTCTTGATCTCTTGGGTAGCAAGATCAGATACCTAGCCTTCTCAGATAAAGGCCAAAAGCAGGGGGTCCTGTGTGCAAGTTGTGCACATTGTAAACCCCACAGGAATGGGAAATTGCAAAGAGTAGAGTGTAACACTGCCGCCATGGCAAAATGTTTAGCATAACAAAATCTACCTATGGGTAAATAGAGCCTGTTACATTAGATGGAATCTGTCTAGAGGAAGCTAACTCAAGACAAATAGCAGTTCAAAGATAGACACACTGACCTTTTAGATACATAATTAGGTGTGACACTCTCCCCTCAAAAGTGAAATGAAGAGGAGGAAAAATACTAATGTTTGGCCCAAGCAACCTGCTGGCCACTGACACTCAAAGTGATAACTGTCTTTCCGGTAATTTCACTAGGGACAATAATGCCCATTCTGATGTTCTTCCTCAGAGAATTATCGACACCTGCTTTAAAAGACTATGAATCCACACATTTTAACCCAGAGGACGTCCATGTTCTTCACCATGATGAAGAAATTCCTGAACTACACAACTCTGTCAAGAAGTCATCATTCACATCATTGATGTCCAAATCTGCTTCCTATCTAGACCAGGGCTGTGAGAGTTATCTTACCATTTCTGAACTACCCAATGATGATCAATCAAAATCAGGAAAAGAGAACTGTGATCCCACAGAGTATCAGTTTGAGGATGAAATTACTGGCATTGAGGACAACCAAAATGTATCAATGGAGGAGCAGAAGTCCTCAAAACCACCTCCAAGGCCAACATCAGCTAAGTCTCAAACCAGAAGAGTCACGTCAGCGTTGTCCAAAGCCAGCCGTGCTTCCTCTAGGGCAGCATCAAGAGCAGGGTAATGCTAGTGTGACTATTTAGTTAATTGTAATATTACAGTATGCTTTCGATTCTGAGATTCTTGGGTGTACAACCGACATCATAGCACTGAGGGCACTCCAATACATGCTTCATCATCATCATCAACAACCAGCAGAGAGTCCCAATACTAATCGTACCAGTTTCAATCTGATTATGTGTCCATCTGGCCTTTCCTCGGAGTACTGATTGTTGGCCAGATCCTCTGATCACTCCCTGCCACTCCATTCTCCCTAGTCTATGATGATTTATCTGTTCATCCACGCTATACACATGATCACAAAAGGCCCTGACTATTTCTGCCTTTCAAGCACCAATACAACACCCAACAGTGCAGACCCAGCCAGTCTGTCTGCCTTTCATGCATCAATACACCACCCAACAGTGCAGACCCAGCCAGTCTGTCTGCCTTTCATGCACCAATACCCCACCCAACAGTGCAGACCCAGCCAGTCTGTCTGCCTTTCATGCACCAATACCCCACCCAACAGTGCAGACCCAGCCAGTCTGTCTGCCTTTCATGCACCAATACCCCACCCAACAGTGCAGACCCAGCCATGTCTGCCTTTCATGCACCAATACACCACCCAACAGTGCAGACCCAGCCATGTCTGCCTTTCATGCACCAATACCCCACCCAACAGTGCAGACCCAGCCATGTCTGCCTTTCATGCACCAATACCCCACCCAACAGTGCAGACCCAGCCAGTCTGTCTGCCTTTCATGCACCAATACACCACCCAACAGTGCAGACCCAGCCAGTCTGTCTGCCTTTCATGCACCAATACCCCACCCAACAGTGCAGACCCAGCCATGTCTGCCTTTCATGCACCAATACCCCACCCAACAGTGCAGACCCAGCCATGTCTGCCTTTCATGCACCAATACCCCACCCAACAGTGCAGACCCAGCCATGTCTGCCTTTCATGCACCAATACACCACCCAACAGTGCAGACCCAGCCAGTCTGTCTGCCTTTCATGCACCAATACCCCACCCAACAGTGCAGACCCAGCCAGTCTGTCTGCCTTTCATGCACCAATACACCACCCAACAGGACGCCACTCGTAGGACGGCACTTCCGGCGGGCATTTTTTAATGAGGTTAGCCTTCCTCTGGTTCGAGACAAGTTAGACTCTTATTTCGACTTCCACACAGCAAGCTTTTCCTTTGGTCTGCCACGTAATGGATTCGCAAGCCAGGCGTTCCATTTCGTGTCATTGAGACAATTTTATACCTTTGACTACACTCACTCCATGAGTACGGTTAAACACTTTCATCGGAACGTGCGACCAAGGTGTTTTTCCACCTTTTAGTACTCGCTCACGAGGTAGGCTACATGTGCTGCCGGCTCAGCACCTTACCTCCATACAGCAGTGAGCGAGAAACGGCCAGGCCCATTCATCCGGGGATCCCTCATATCCCACAGCTGAGAGCCTTCGGGCAAGTATCTGAACTGGGCATGTAGCGTGCCCAGTATCTCACCTCCATTTATCGGTGGAGGCGTTTGTGTAAGTATCTGGACCAAAATTGTGGCTTCGTGTGCCGGAGCTTAAATTTTGACTGCCATCCTCAGTCTACCTGCAGAGCAGCAGGTTGTGTCTCTCTTAGTCTGGTCCCTATCCCATATGCTGTCCGATATGTAGTTTTTCATCCATCGGCAAGCACATGGGGTCGATGGGACACACAAGCTCCCCCACCACGGCAAGGTGGAGTCACATCGGGGGAGAAACAGTATGATATTAGATTTAATAATGAAGGACCGCCAATTTTGGAGATGGAGGTTCGAAATGTTCTTAAGCATATGAAAGCTGGCAAGGCCCCCGGTGCAGATAACATCACAACAGAAATGATTAAAGCTATAGAAGAATTTGGACTAGAGCAAGTCACCAGACTGCTGAACACATTATATGATACTGGAGATATACCTCCTGAATTATGTAACTCTGTATTTATTGCAATCCCAAAGAAATCAGGAACCTTTGAATGTGATCAACATAGAACAATTAGTATAATGAGTCACATCACAAAGATTTTGCTAAGAACTATCATGCAAAGAGTGAGGAAGAAGATACAACCTGAAATAGGGGAAGAACAATGCGGGTTTGTAGAAGGAAAGGGTACAGTAAATGCTGTGTATATGCTGCGAACAGTTATTGAACGTGCTATAGAAGTAAACAAGGATATACATCTTTGCTTTATTGACTATACAAAGGCTTTTGATAGAGTTAGACATGTCAGCATGGTGGATATGCTTGCAGATCTACAAATTGATGGGAAAGACATTAGACTTATAAAAAACATATATTGGAAACAACAAGCTGCAATAAGGATTGATAATGAAGTGGGACAGTATCAGCCAATTAAGAGAGGTGTTAGGCAGGGATGTGTGATGTCTCCAGATCTTTTTTCCCTATACAGTGAAAATATTTTCAGAAATGTAGAGGATATAAATGGAATCAGCATTGGAGGACGAAACATCAATAACATTAGATATGCAGATGATACAGTATTAATTGCAGACAATGCGCAGGACCTGCAACAATTAGTAGATGCGGTTGTTGTACACAGTGAGCAACTAGGGTTAGAATTAAATTGTAAAAAGACTCAGGTTATGGTCGTCACTAGGAAGGAAGAAGTGCCACAATGTAATATACAAGTAAATGGAAATATTCTTCAACAAGTGAATCGGTACAATTATCTTGGAACAGTCATAACATCTGATGGGAGATGCCTTGAAGAGATTAGAACAAGAATCGCCATGGCGAAAGTAGCCTTTAGCAAGATGAAAAACATTCTGACCAATAAAAAGATGTCAATTGAAACGAGAAAAAGAGTGTTGAGGGGATACATAGAGCCTGTTCTTTTGTATGGATGTGAAACTTGGACAATGAGCAGTCAAGCTGAAAAGCATCTGATGGCTGCAGAAATGTGGTTTCTGAGGAAAATGCAAAGAATACCATGGACAGACAGAATAACCAATGACCAAGTACTACAGGAGACAAATGAACATCGTAAACTGATTAGAGAAATTAGACGTAGACAATCCAAATTTTTTGGACATGTTATGAGAAGAAATGGATTGGAGAACTTAGTGACAACTGGCAAGATCGAAGGGAACAGACCAAGAGGAAGACCGAGAGGACAATACCTTGATGGCTTGGCCACATGGCATGGACGAGACAGGAACACTGAGCTGATCCACGACACTGGTGATCGAGTGAAATGGCAAGTCATGACCGCCCACGCTTTCCGGCATGGCACATGATTGATTGATTGATTGAACTGGTGTGTCATTACGGTGTACACTCAGACTGTTGAATCCTCTACACTGTTACTCTTCCATCATCATGGCTACATTTGACTTGATTAATTCACAACATGTGACAGGGATTGGTTTGTTTGTTTTTTGCATATCCTTTTACAGGACATCGCAGTCAGCACCAGCATTTTTCAGCTGCTGTTGATGTTTTGGCAAGTTTTACGTTCAGAAGTTTTCCATTGCTTTCTGAACGACTAGCTCACATACTCCTTCTGCCAAATCTCGCGCAGCTGTGTTTCATTTGTTGGTATATGGGATTACGAACAACGTTTTTAACCCTTTCGCCAGGGAGACCTGCTTTGACAGGGTTACATTCAGTATTATGCACATCAAGGACCACACTATGACATACCTGAGCAGTCTCATTGCATAACTTCACTTTTGCAGGCATACAGACATACAAACACACAGTTCTCTTGTTAACATACTTGGAGGTAATGTAGCTGTAATGGTTTGTCATAAAATTGATGTTCATACACAAGATAACTTGGACAGGAGGATGGGTTGTCATGATACCGGTTGTTAGAACTAGTTGTTTAACAATGAAGTGGAGGCGGACAGAAACGTGTCCACAACAATATGTCCGAGGTTATGACTCAATTTACCTCTGTGGTTTTGTCATCCCAAAAGTTATAAGCTGTTTTTCTTTGTCTCTAAAGTTCATTTTACTGTTGCTATAATTATCCTTTCCATATTTACAGCATTTTACTTGTTTTACTGCATTTCTTTGAATCTTTTAGTTCTAGTTGCCATAGTCTGTTTTTCTGTCAATTCTACCCTGTCTATTAACCTTGTTAACTCTGAATATTTGACAATAAGTCAGCCTTGGTTCATCAGTTGGGTTGCTTGCTTGTTCAGGTTCTTGGCTGGTTGGCTGACTGACTTTTTGGTTGATTCAGAACCCCCTGAAAGACTGAGTTTGGCATTAATTTTGCTTAAGCCCCAAAATGGGCATCCATCTACCGAATTGAGGCTGGTGTATAAACTTTTCTCCCGAGCCGGTACCAAAGTACATCTCCACAGGAAGTGTTGCATTGCTCTCTTTTCCTTCTCTATGCTTATAAACCAGTGGGTGTACAAAACCAGTACTGAAACTTCACATCTGCAGAGAGGCATATTAAGGTGTAATCAGGTTATGATTCAGCACAGCACTCATGGGCTGACTGAGGTTAGAGCCTGGGTTGGTCTTTCTTAATGATAAATTAGATATTACAGCATCAGGTCATTAATTGTAATAAGTAAATTCAGTTTATTAACCATAATATTATTGTGTTAGATTGTTGCATGTAAACTGGATAACTTTAGATTGTTATGTGTGAACATCATAATAACTTTACATTGTCAGGTTTACACATTATAATAACTTTACTTTGTCAGGTTTACATATTATAATAACTTTATTTTGTCAGATGTACACATCATAATAACTTTAGATTGTCAGGTGTACACATAATCATTTATATTGTTAATTATAAACATTATAATAACTTTAGATTGTTAGGTGTGAACATCATAATAATTGGAATCACAGCATTATACCAACGTGTGTGTACTAAGTGATTCAATGAGCATGATTCAGAAGGTCGAAGCTGGATCTGTACGTAGACAGTGGACTGAATCGCTGCGGAAGTCTGTTGTCCGTAAAGTCACCTTCATCTTCGTCCCGGGACATGCGGGAGTCGAGGGAAATGAACGAGCTGACAAACTGGCTGACTCTGCACCCCCTGTAGATGGCCAGCCCATGGATCATGCCGATGTTATTAACGTCCTTAAAGATTTGGCGAGAACAGAGGATTTTGACGTCAGTGATTCCACATCGCTGTCCAGGATGAAAGACCTGGGAGTAAGAATCGGCACAGCCAGACGCGAGAGGTACATCGGGAAAACAAAGTGCCTCGTCAACCAACACAGAACTGGTACTATTAGCCACCGGACGCTGATGCATATGCTGGGGGGAGAATCTGAGCACCTATGGACATGTCCGGAGTTAGCCTGTCATCAAGCGATGCTTCAGGCATTACGGGATAAACTTCTCTCGCACCACACAAAAAGATTTGTCAGTCGTACGAGAGGAATTGATTACACATTTTATTGCCACTGGCTCTTTACATTACATCAATGCACAAAAACGGTCGCTAAATAAATCACACATGAATACACAGAATTGCCTATCACTAGTCGTTCCTAACCCTACTGCTAAATCTATCTACTCGGCTAAAGAAATACGCATCGACGCTAAGCGATGTGTTCGCTACGAAGTCTGTCCCCTGTCTGCCGAATCTCCGCGTGCTGACTACACAGTACGCGGAGGGACCTTGTGCGTACTTCGGCTTTTGCGTGCTGCATCATTCAGCACGCTTAGAGTAGTGGCCTCTCTTGAGTTTCACTCTAGTTCTCCGTGTCTATCACGTTGGCGTGATTATGCCGTGACCAGAGTGCTTACTCTCTGGTTGACACCTCCGTGTCTCATGAGAGAACTGTTTGATAGTTCCCCTTCCTATCTACTCCCTACACCTACCCTGCCCTCATGTAGGGGCACTGGGTTACCTCTAATCTACTTGAGGTAGACCACTCATTCAGGGTGGTCTTCCCTGAGTCTTTGACAGCAACGAAGATACCCCAACTGATAACTGATCATAATAATTTTAAATTATCTGATGTGCACATCATAATAACTTTAGATATTATAGCATCAAGTCATAATAATTTTGATTGTTAAGTGTAAATGTCCTAATAATTAGATTGTTAGATGCAAACATCATAATAATTTTAGATTGTTATGTGTAAATTGGAGGAACATCAAAGCTGCTTGGTTATGCAGATGATATAGATATTATAGGGCAAAGTGAACAAAAGACATTGGAAATATTGCTCCTTAAAGGAAAAAGCCCCAAAAGATGGGGCTGGTTATCAACCAAGATAAGACAGAATATATGGTAATTTCAAGAGAAGGAATGGCTAAAAACTCTGGCCACATACAAATAGATAATATGACCATTAAAAGAACGGAAACATACAAATACCTGGGTACAATCTTCAACTGCTCCAACATCATAAGGGAAGAAATACAAACTAGAATCAATTCTGGAAATAAGATATACTATGCACTACAACATCTACTAAAATCAAATGCGCTATCTCGTAACACCAAAATCACAATATACAAAACACTGATCAGACCAGTTGTGCTGTATGGCTCTGAAACCTGGAGTACAACGAAAGGAGACGAAGCCTTGTTACAAACCTTTGAGAACAAAGTTTTAAGACGCATCTTTGGACCCAATTGGGATACACAAAGTGGAGAGTGGAAAAGAAGAAGTAACAAAGACATTTATGATCTGTTTAAGTCCCCGCTAATCACTGGTATCATGAAGGCTAATAGACTACAATGGCTGGGGCATATAGAAAGAATGGAAGATAATAGGGAAACAAAACTCGCTTACACTCTGGAAATAAATGACCGTAGACCCCGAGGTAGACCAAGAAGACGGTAGAAAGATAATACATATACAGACCTACAAGCACTTGGAATCAACGACTGGAAAGAGAAGGTCCACCAGAGAGACGAATGGAGACGGATTGTATCTGCAGCAAAGAACCTCAATGGCTCGGAACGCTGAAGAAGAAGAAGAAGATGTGTAAACATTGTAATAACAGTAAATTGTTAGGTGTAAACATCATAATGACTTTAGGTTGCTAGATTTAAACATCTTAACTACTTAAGATTGCTGGATATAAATATCAATGTGACTAGGTTGTTCAAAGTAAATATGATACCTGTATCTTTTTAAATATAATGTCACTTGTTAAGTTTGTAGAATTGTTTTGAAAATACTGGGATTTCTTCTTCTTCTTCTTCTTCTTCGTTCATCCGGAGTTTTTTTTTCCGGACGTGATTGCATTGTGCCTGTTTACAGCAGAGCTGCGTTCTTGCGCTGTTAGGCCGACACATCCGACTTCTGCGGGCATTTGTTGACCGGGTTAACCTTCCCGGGGGTTTCTTAGGACGTTTCTTAGGACTCTCACTGTTGTGGTGTTATCTCCCATCCCAGCTGGCCCATATAGAACAGCCAAAGGCATCCTGGTCGGCCCTCAAGGGAAGGCAGGGGCAGACCATGGGCATTCCCCGCCATCCAAGGAGGCTTCCATAATTGCAGAGCCATCACACAGCGCTCTGGTACTGGGCTCACCCAAGGAATCGTCACGTCCTGCACATGGCTGCTTAGCCTCACTTCCGTATATTGGGCCTTCCGTTCACCATAGGCTGTTCTTCCAGAAGCCAGAAGAATGCAGTTTGCAGATGACATCCACACAGTGAGCTTTCGATTCGGACTTTCCACGTAATGGATTTGCTATCCAAGCAATATTCCATTTTGTGCCACTAGGACGCTTTTCCACCTTTTATGAAGCCCACACAGTGAGCTTTCGATTCGGACTTTCCACGTAATGGATTTGCTATCCAAGCAATATTCCATTTCATGCCTCTGGGAGGCTTGTGTAACCGACATGCCTGTGGTATGAAGTGTGACAGTCTAAATACTTCTTCATGTACCTTTAAATGTCAACCTGAATACAGTTAAAGTAAGCTGCAGTCGACTTGAGCTTGTTGATATCTCCATAAAGCTTGTCCTCGAATGAAGCAGGTGTGGGCCAAAATATCTTTCTCTGTTCTGCATATATTGGGCACTCTTGCAGCAAATGTTTAGCTGTCATTTTACCAGTTCCACAATTACATTCATCTGTATCTCCTATCTTTAGTTTGTTGAACAAGTGGTATTTCAGCCTGTTATGTCCTGTGCGGAGTCTGAAGATTGCTACTTGTTCTTTTCGGTCGAGTTTGTAATGTGCATCATCCTTCTGGTGGCCTGAATGCTCCGATTCCCATTTGGTTCTATAAGTGCTTTTAATCAACCTCTTTGCCTCATTATAGGTTATGTTTATGTCAGGCTGTGGTAGTCGTCCGCCCTCTTTTGCCAGTCTGTCAGCCTCTTCATTTCCAGGTATACTGCAATGTGATGGGATCCACTGTATTACAACTTTTTTGGATTTCTGGCATAGACCATGGAGTGCTGCTCTTAGGTCAGCTAGTTCTGTGCTGTTTTTGCTCTTCAGTATTGAGACAGCTGACTTTGCATCTGTAAAGATAGCTATTTGTGTCTCTTATTTTCCTCCATCAAAGAGCATTTCTGCTGCAGTTTTCAGAGCCTCTACCTCCGCTTTGAAGTTACTTGAAAACTTTCCAGTTGCCACTGAATGTGTTTTTTTTCACTCCATTTTTTAAATTTAGGAGAATTCCTCCTCCTCCATTCTCTACTGAATTTTTGGCTGATCCATCTGTATATGCATGGGTCCAATTGCTGCTTGGGTAATGTTCTTTTATGTAGTTTAGGGTTATTTCTCTTCTTTCGGTTTCATGCTGAGTGTTCTTTTTCTCAATACCAGGAATGTTTTCTATCATCTCAGGCAGTTGCTGCTGTCTCCAAGCTGGGAACTTGTCTGCATTGTAAATGGGTTTGACTGTTGATATGTTAAGTATGGGATCTGCCCTAATTTTTCGTTTTGCAGTTTCTACAAAGTTGCTACGCTTCAGTCTTCCCTTTCCAAAACCACTAAACCTTTTATACATAGGGTGGTCTGTCAATCTTCTAAATTTTTCAGCTTGTTGCTGGGCTCTGCTATCTCTTCTATCCTGCATTGGTTGTAAACAAGTTATCTTTTCTAATTCATTAATAGGCGTTGTCTTCAGGCTTCCAGTTATGATTCGCATTCCTTGATTTTGGACTCTACTTATTTTGTTAAAGTTTGACTTAGCTGCTGTTGCCCAAGCTGCAATGCCATATTCCAGTACTGGCCTCACCCGTCCAGTATATAACTTCTTGAGAACTTTCTCATCTGCTCCCCACGTTGTACCAGCAAGCTTTTCATGATTGCCATTCTTTGCCTTGCTCTTGTTCGATTTTTCTCAACCTGTGTCTTCCATGTCAGGCGACGATCAAAGGTGACTCCTAGATAGTTTGGATTTTCTTCATGGCGCAATATTTTTCCATTCAATACCAGCTTAGGTTGCTGAGTTTTAGTTGAGAGGGAGAACACTGTGCATGTTGTTTTCTCCTCACTTATCTTCACTAGTTATGATTTTGACCAGTCCTCTAGCGCTAATAGGGCTTGCTGTATTCTGCTGTTAGCTGTACTAATATATTCTTCAGGATGTCCATATGGCTAGGTCATCTGCAAAGGATGATGTGTGTACTCTGGCTGGAAAATTTTCCGTGATGTCGTTTATATATGGCTAGGAATAATGTTGGTGAAAGAACTCCTCCTTGGGGGACACCTTGCTCCAACAGCATCATTTTGCTGGTTTGTCCTTGTACTTTTGTCCTGGCAGTTCTGTTCTCAAGGTAGTGGCTGATCCATTTGTACATTTTCCCACAAACATGCATTTTTTGCAGTTTTACTTTCAGTCCTTCCTTCCATACTTTATCAAATGCTTTTTCTAAATCTATCCAGACCGCTAGTGTGTGCTTTTTCTCTTGGAAGGCATCCTCTATTTCCTGAGCTATATAGGTTATTTGATCTTCAGTGGATCTGTACTTTCTGAATCCTGCTTGGTGAGGTATTAAGAGTTGTTTTCTTCCATATGCCATGTTAGCCTGCCATTGATAATGCGTTCCATTAATTTTCCTACACAGCTAAGAAGACTGATAAGTCGATAGCCATTTGGTTCTTCCAGGTCTTTTCCTTTCTTTGGGACTGGTATTGGTATAGCTTCCTTTCATGCCTGTGGGACTATTCCCCTCTTCCAGCTGTAATTTAGGACTGCTAGTAGTTTCTTTTTTGCCTTAGTGCCTAGTCCTATTAGCATTTCATTTGTGATTCCATCCTTTCCTGTGATGTCTTCTTTTTTAGGGTATTCATTGCCTGTTTCCATTTCTTCATTGTTAGATTTGCCATCATATATTCTGCTGCTGTCTCTGTATATCTATGATGTATCTGTTTATCTTTGATTGCTTTCTTCTGTTCGGCTGTAATATCAATGTGGTTTGCACTGGCATAGTGTTCCATTAGTGCATTTGCAGCCTTTTTTCCTGTAAGCAAGGGCATTTCCTTGTTTAATTGTTATTCGTTTGTTTCTAGGTCCTTCATTGTTCATGGCTTTCACTAGTTTCCATAGTTTGTTTCCATCCCTGTCAAAAATTCAGGTTTTCTGTTTTTTTTCCTCCAACAATCTCTTGTTGTTTGATTTACTGTTCTTTTATATTTTGCTGAGATGGCTTTGAGAGAGATGTTCGCTTCAGTTGTTTGTTCTCTCTCTGCGGTCTTCCTAGCATCTTCAACTTTGTCCTCCAAAATTTGGTAGTTCTCAGTCCAGTATGGTTTGTAATTTTTCCTCGCTCCTCTTGGAATAGACTCAGTGGCCGCCTGTATTATTGCTCTGTTTAGACTTTCCACCATTTGCTTCATGTTGCCATATCGTGTATTTATGTTTTCACAATATTTGTCTGTTAGTATGGCAAATCTGTCCCAATCTGCTCGTTTGTAATTCCAACGGGGCAAAGGCTTTTGCTCCTGTGGAACATACTCTATATTTATTACAAGCTTGATTGGTCTGTGGTCACTACCTGCTAATTGGTCAAGCACCTGGCGATCGATTTTGTGGAGGATGTCTCCTGTGCAGAAAGCTAAGTCTGGAGTAGAAGTGGTAATCCATCTTCTGGAGTAGAAGCTCGGTGTGTCATCCGCTTTGTTGAGTAGATGGAGATTTGAGTCTATTTCCCAGTCCTCCACTTCATCTCCTCTTTTGTCAGTATCTGGGTATCCCCATCTTTCTGAACGGCTATTAAAGTCTCCAACAACAATGCAATTTGTGTCAGTTATTTCCATGTTTGAGAGTGTAAGATCCTTATCTGCCGGGCTATACAGATTGTAAATTCTTATTTTCACGTCCTTTATCATTATATCAACACCTATAATTTCTGTTTGGTTGTCAGAGATCACAGATACTTCGCTGCAAGGTATTGTATTTCGTGTAAGTATTACAACTCCTCCTTTGTGTCCTTCGCGGTCGAAACGTGTGGCCTGATATCCCTCGACTGAAAATGTGCGATTGGCGTTGAGGTGTGTCTCTTGAATGCATGCCACATCTATTCTATCTTTATGAAGACGCTGTGTTAGGGAGGCTTTCTTGTTATAAACTCCTTCTGCATTCCATTGTAGTATGTTGAGTGTCCGGGGTGTTTGGTCAATAGCTCTTAACCTACTCCTCTGTGCCTTGACTCCACAGCACAGGGGAAGGTGACCACCAGTAGTCATGGGTGGACCCGGCACTATCACCGCCTGATGGGACTTCACGGAATTAGCACCATAACGATTAATTTTCATCTGTGGCATCATGAAATGATAAAGTTACGTTGCACTTCTTTGTCAAGCCTGTGGCTCAGTACATCCGATTTCAACAAGCATTTGTTCGGGATGCTTTCCCTAGCCTTTGACTGTCCCCAGTCTACCTACAAGGCAGCAGGTTTGTACGTCTCTTCGTCTGGTCCCTCTCCCTTGACCTGTCCGACATGGGTGACCCTACCAGTAGCTGTGCTACCGTCGGCATAGCTCTTGGGGTCATTGGAACGCTCAAGCCCCTCTACCTCGTCAAGGTGGACGCACGGCAGAGGGGCTGGGATTTGAGGCTGGCATTTTCTTTCAAAAATGACGTGAGTTCCAGGAAATGTTCTGGGAAGTGAGGGCGGCCGGCCTGCCAGCATAATATTGACCACATCACCCATCTAGTTCAGATTTGTCTATAAAAATGTAGGGCTTCCATCGTTTACCAAGTCTTTTCAAGCATGGATAAGAGTCCTTTACTTTTTTAAAGTATATTTTCATGAGTATGCTTAAAGAAATGGCTGATACTTCAATACATCAAGATACCATTTAATGTATATTTACTTTCTGGGATATATTCAGAATGGAAGGATGTTTGACAAAAGTACCAAGTGAAGCACTGAAGACTGTCATCCAGATGAAACAATCACCAGAATACTCCAGTCTGTCACAGTCTCCATTAGAGGGCTTCTTCTTGGTCGGAGTCCAGGAACAGCAACCAGAACAAGTAGAGGACAGAGTTGTAACCCCTTTCAGAGAACGAAACAAAACTCCTAGAGCAAAGAGTAGATTAGAGGGAGCTAAAAGTGCAAGACAAGAAAAAGAAGCAATTAAAATCAGCAACAGATGTGAGTTAATTTTTATTATTCCTTTGTTTCTGTGTTTAGATGCAAATAAAACATAGGGTTCGTCCACACTACAGAATGAAAACACGCCTGCCTACCACCAGGCATATAGGACTTAATCTTCAGTAAGATTTGGTTCAGTAAGATCTTTATTGCCTGAGGACAGCATTATGTCACCTGTGTTAAGAAGTTTTTGCCTGCTACATTCCATCTTGCTTCACATAATCCTAAAATGTTATTCTTATAATATTTCATTTCTTCT